>VMDR010001895.1:0-107415 GCA_007922815.1 Macrotus californicus | reverse complement strand
CATATCCCTGCACACGGCCCACAATTTCCAGGGAGAAATGCCATGTTGCATAAATACCATCCTTCCACATATGTTCCGCTCTTGCGCACCACTTGGCAGAAGGCGCGTCGAGGGGGGAGGGGTGGCGAGCAGGTTGTCACGGTGGATGCGGACGGCAGAGCAGCCCGAGTCCCTCAGCCTGCGCTGCTCAGTTGGAAGCGGGACGTGATTCAGGCTGTTGTAGTTCCTGTGCTACTGTCCCAGGGACTGCAACCTAGAGAAGCAGGCCAACGCCTGTCTCTAGCCCTCCGGGGCCCACCCTCCGGCAAAGTCCCAGCTCTAAGTGCAAGTCAAAATAAAGCTGTCGTCCAAGATCCGTTCCACACTCACCGGCGTCTGGGGAAGAGCACGCGGGACCCAAGCCCCTGCCGCGTCGGCTCTGATCACGGCCTCTTCACCGCATGTGGGAGAGGGATCCGTGCACTAAACAGCGGGGGCGTCCACACGCGCCATCCGGCCCAGGGCAGTGGGACGCGGAGCGTGTTATCACATGTGCTCCTCATCCCTGTCCCCGGGGAGGAGGGCACGGGCGCCACCTGGGCCGCTCCGGGTCGCTCTTAGGAGCAGAGTAGGCCGTGGTGGGGAGGGACCGTCTTTGTAGGAGCAAAAGGGTGTGGTGGTCCCCTTGGCTGGTTTGGAGGATTCTGGGCAGGGAGCTGTAGCCTGGGGGGGGGTGGACCAAATGGGGGCAGACCGTCCAGCGTGTAGGGGGACCGGTCGGAGGGGAGCCTGCCCGACCAGGTAGGGGAGGACTTCTGTGAAGGGGGGGATACGCTAGGCCTCTGGGGCCTGAAACCAGAAGATGTCAAGGCATCAGTGGGTGCCAGGTCTGAGACCACTGGCCTCCTGGAGCCACCTGCACAGACGATCGCTCCCCCTGCTGGAGCCGCTGGCCGTCTGGCTGGCAGATGGGACGCACAGTTTGAGCTGCATGTGACCGAGAATACAGGACAATGAATGCATGGGCTGAATATATGGCAACTAAAACCAAATGAAGCCACACTGGGGTCAGGAGGTGGAGGGGACTCCCTTCTAGAAGGTGCTAAAGAGAAGACAGGAGTCAGGGCATCGTGGCGGCCTGGCCAAGGGGACCCCTCTGTCCAGGCGGGGGCTACATCAGCATCACCTGCATGTGTTTGGAGGGAAAATGGTCCAAACAGGTTCCTGGGCCCACTCCTGACCTGCTGAGCCAGCATCTCTCAGGGGCGGAGGCTGGAAATTGACTTCGTTGGCCTGTCGTCCATGACTGTCAAGGGCACGGAGCTCTGGGTCCTGCGGTCTGGGCGCCCTGCGTTGGTGCAGACACGCACGTGTTCAACGCAGCATCGTCCACGGCAACATCCTGTTCTTTGTAGTGAGTGCTGTGTGTGGTGGCTGTGATTACATCTGCAAAGCTGTCGATGGAGCTCGGCCAAAGAGTCCAAGATTCTAACAATAGCATCATTTTAAAGAATTGAGTTTTTGTTTTGTGATTTCCTATACAGCATTGAAACGTGTGGGAAACAAAGATGGATAGGAAAGTATACAGGAAACAAGAAAGGTTTTGTCTTTCCATTTCCAAATTTTAATCAGATAATCTCTTCACTGGACAGGAGTGCCTTAGAAATGGAAAGTTAAATTAGGCTTGTGTTAGTTCAGGAGGGTTGGAGCATCTGATGCAGGGAGTGGCCACTCCGCTGCTGGCTCAGAGGTGAAACATGGAGCTGCCGGCGACCCGTCGTTACAGCGTGTGTCATATGTCCGCACAAAGGCTTGTGCAGGGCTGTGCACAGCCCACCGGCCAGCTCACAATGGCCAAAAGTGGGAATGTCCTTCAGCAGGTGGACAAATCACGTGTGGCACGGCCACACGATGGAGCACGCTCGGCCATGAAGAAGTGACGTGCTGGTTCCTGCTGCGACGTGGACGCATCTCGTGGATGTCACCCAGAAGTGGAGGATGCAGTCCCAGAGTCCCCATGCTGCATGTCTAGGAGAGGCAGATCCGCAGGCAGAGAGTAGATTTGGGGCTGGGGCGGGGCAGGGGGAGGGGTAGGGAATGACTGATCATGGCCATGGGGTTTGGATGATGGAACTACTTTAAAGTTGACTGTGGGGATAGCTAGAAAACTCCGTGACTGATCTAAAAACCACTGAATTGTGCACTTGCAATAAGTGCATTGAATGGCATACAAGTTGTATCTTGGTAAAGCTGTCATTTTAAAAACCAACCACTGCCAGCCCTGGCTGGTGCAGCTCAGTGGGTTGAGCGCCAGCCTGAGAACCAAAGGGTCGCCAGTTCGATTCCCAGTCAGGGCACAGGCCTGGGTTGTGGGCCAGGTCCCCAGTAGGGGGCGCACAAGAGGCAACCACACATTGATGTTTCTCTTCCTCTCTTTCTCCCTCCCTTCCCCCCTCTCCAAAAATAAATAAAATCTTAAAAAAACCCAACAGCTGCTAAAGAACATGGGGTGGGGGGAGGTTTCTAAAACCCTTTCTCTCACACCCCACAGCACTGAGTGGGCAGGTCCTGAGACAAGGGTGGGTGGAAATGGGAAGGTGTGACGTTTATCCTTACGGTCACATTGCTCCTGGAGATGACGCATCTGTTTGACAGTCCTTCAGCAGATGCCATAGTAACCTCGCTAGCATGGACACGACGACCGTGAATTGTTCCTTTTGTCCATAAATCACAGCGGTTCCTTCTCTCCCTCACACACGACCTCCCCCCCACCCCCCGGAAAGCAAATCTGCGTCACTGCCCTGGGGAGTGACATGAGGCGAGCAGCGGGGGTTTGTTCTTGGCTCAGCCCGCAGTCCACCTGTGTTAATTGACCTCGACCTCTCAGCTCATGTGCAAAGTCCGTCTCAGTGAGCTCACCCTCCGCGGATGCACGCTCTCCACACTTGTTTGCCACCCAGCCCGGCGTCCCTGAGGCAGCGTCTGGTGAGCGTCGCCCGGGTGAGACAGGAGATGAAGGGTGTGCCCAGCTGGAGCGCGGCTCAGTTAAACGCACGAACGTGTGTGTTGGGGCAGGGAGAGGCCCGGTGCATGCACACACTGCACAGACGCCTCGCTGGCGGGCAGGTGCCGAGTGGAAACGGTGTATGATGGCCGGCTTTTATTTCCTTCTCTGCCCTCCGTGGGGCAGGTGCTCAATACAAATAGAACACATGGCTTCCTCTACGGTGCGGCCGTTCGTGAACTATTCCTGCACCGTGTGCTTGGCTGTGTGAAGCCCTGGCACGCTGTGCGGATGGGGCGTGTGAGCGTTAAGTGGCGGACACGTCCCGTTGCCCCATGCTGCTCTGGAGCACACTTCATTCTGTGTCACGAAGTATTCTAGCTTTCCCTAATGGCCCATCACTAAAGAAGAGTTACCTCTTTTCCAGAAATGCAGTTGGAAGGTATTTTCTTAAGAGAAAGTAAAAACAGTCCTTTTCTCAGGGTGGGGTTTGTCCCAGTGGGGGGTTCAGGGAGGGCAGAGGTCACAAGCTCTGTGCCCCACTGACTGGCTTCCCCTGGGGAGGACACCTGGCCACACCCAGCCTCGCTGCCCCTCCTTGGTGAAGGGGGGTGTGGCTCAGAGAGTCCTTTGAATTTCTTGTTGCTCCAGCACCTCTGCTTCATTAGCCCAAGTCATTCAAATAATCCATAAACTCCTGAGTATCCTGTAACTCATTTTCCATCTCCTTATCCTCGCCCGTTTGTAAGGCAGGTAGTAGTTTGGAGAATGTGGAAGAGCTTTGGATGACGAAGCCTGGAGGGCCAGGCTGCCTCCTAGCGACAGTGCCCAGGGCCCCCACGGTGGCACAGCTGTTTGAAGGAAAAGGGGCCAGGTGGGCACGGTGGTCTCGGCTCAGAATGCCGAGTCAGCGCCGGTTTACTTGTTGCCTTTTGTCCTGAGACGCTTCCCTGAAGAACACCGACTGACTTGGAAATAAGCTTCAGTCAGCGCCCAAGGTTGAACACGTTTCATTTCTGTGCTAATTCATCTGCCGAGTGATCTGTACTCGGATGATTGCGAATTCCTAGGGGCTGGGCAGGAGGGAAGCCAGTCCAGCTGTGCTCCTTTCCTGTGCTGGTTGGTATGACCGCCGCACTTTGCAGGTGAGGATGCTGGGGCAGGGAGCAGGGAAGCCACTCACTCGCAGCCCCGTGGGCTGGAGGGCGTGGAACGGGAACCCCGAGCTCCTTCCTGCCACACTGGCCCCTTGTCCCAGGGTCTCTGCTCTTCACGGGCTTGTTTTCCCAGAAGATGGTCTGAAAGGGAAAGTAAAATAAAATGACCACTCCCCCCATGGTACCTTTGGTTTCTCAGGCCCTCATTGAGGTGGCCTCGGGTCAGAGCTGCTTGGGTCCATGTCCATGTCACGAGGCCACCTGGCAAAAGGCCACTTGCGTGTGGTTTCCCACTGGCCAGGCCTCCAGGGACTGTGGCTGTCGAGATACTTTGTCAGGACCGAGGGGCCAGCATTTGGAGCCCTGCAAGCCCAGAGCGGGCCCTGGTTGAAGAGACAGGGTCAATGGGCGGAAGTCCTGAGCCTGAAGCTCCTCGTGGGCACAGAGGAACAGGCTCACCAGAAGGTGAGGCTGTGGGGCTGGGGTGTCATGAAGATGTGGGCCTGGTCCCCAAAAATGGGGCTTTCAGAAGGTCACTCTGGGTTTGCTGTCCACCAGGGCAGCGTCCCAGTACGCCTCCTGCCCGTGTCCCCGGGAGGTGGCCCATGCCCTGCACAGTAAGGTGAGTGCTTAGGCGTCTCTCCTTCATCTGAGCCCTAGGGGCATGGGGGGCTGAAGGACGCAGGGAGGTCACCACTGCTTCCCGGAGGGGCAGATGGTCCCGCAGAACAAAGCAAACCACAAAACTGCCTCACCTGGACCCTCCGTGTTGCGGGCAGACCACAGGCACAGGGTCGAGCGAAGTACAGACTGTCTCGCTGTGCACCCAGGGCCTGCTGTGCGTCACTGAAAACTAGCCTGTGTCTCAGCACAGCCTGGAACACTTTTCTGTTTACATCCATTGCGGCCAGCCCACTGGATTCCAGGCTCACCCGCCGGACACGAGAGAGCAGCCTCAGGGACCCAGGCTGGCTCCAGACTACACTGGGCTGGAACTGCCCCCCGGGCAGCGCTGGCCACAGTGCACTCATGGTCCTTGTAACTCATTGACACAGTGACAGTGGAAGGCGAAGGGACCATCTCTCTGGGCTTTTCTATGCATCTCGCTCTTCGGGGTCAACCCCGCGGATTGCTTAGCTGTCCAGCAGGCAGCTGGACTGTGCTTAGCCTCAGAAAATGGCATGTCGGCTCTCCTTGCCCTTTTCTGTCTGGGTGGGAGGACTGCCAGTCGAGCGGCAGACACCCGGGGCCAGCCCCGTCACTCCATCTGTGGGTCTGGCCCCTGAGTTTCCAAGACCACGAAGAGGGGGCACTGGCAAGGCTAGCGTGGGGCTCTGCCCCTTTGGAGAGGTGGCCTCATATCTTAAGGGTGTCGCCTGGTGTGACGACTGTCCGGCCCCTGTGGTCCCTGCACTGGTCCAGGGAAAGCAGGCACGGCCAGTCCCACGGTGCGCTGTCAGCAGTGATAAGACCGTTCCAGAAAGAACGCAGCCCTTCCCGTTTCCTGCCGCCCTGGACCGGCTCCGCCTGTCTTTGCGCCCCTGAGTCAGACATACGCAGTCCGGCTGTGGAAGTGCTTCCTGAGCGGTGCCGCCTTCTGCTCCCCACCCGGCTGGAGTCTCGGGTTCTTTCTCTGTTGTCTTAGACACAGTGAGAGGGCTTCGATGGTGTGCTTACTTAGGCTCCCGCCCTTTTTCTGTTTGTTTCAGACAATCTCTGTCATCTTTTGTTGGCCTTTCAGTGCTGTGCTCTTTTTGGACGGCCAGTCTGTGATGCAGTCTGTCCCCCTTCCTGTTGCTTTTCTCCTGCTGCCTTCCGTAAGCAGAGGCTCCAGACAGGCATTTATCTGCCTTACTATTTGTAGGGCTCGGTTTAACACTGAACTCTTTAATAGACCTGGGATTTATTTTTTTGTGTAAAATGCGGGGTGGAAATAGATATTTATTTTTCCACCGTGACTAGGCAGCCCCTGGAAATTTGAGTGTGAGATCTTTTTCCAGTTTTAGCACCAGATTTATGATGGCCTTTGGTTTCCATTACCAACCAGGCATGTGACAAAACAGGGTCATTCCCTTCCACATAGATGCGAACTCGATGACAATGTGTCAGTCTCAGAGGGTTTTTAGGTCATCTTGACCAGCGTTGAGGACGGGGCTTTGCAGGGAGGTGACAAGACAGGGGTAGGAGCCAGGGTCCCCTTTCTCTGACACCCACTTTCCTGGTCACGTCCTGGGGCTGGGGCGTGGGGGTTGGACAGGTGGGTGGAACAGACACTTTTCCCCAGAAGACGACCCACCTCGAGGTGGCAGAAGACTGGACACCCACAGGCCCTGTTACCCGGACTGCTGTCTGGAGATCAAGAAGCCCAGCCACATGCAGTGGGTGAGGCTGTCACCCTGAGGAAGCCACCGCCCCAGGGCCTGGCCGAGCCCTGTGTCCACATAGCAGCTTGCTTGTCTGACAGCATTGGAAGGGACTGACACTCCCTGACTGTCCCTGACACTCCTACTATTCGCTCCCCAAGCCTGTCGGCTGGCTGTCCAGGCACCCTTCTCCGCCTGTGCCTTTGAGAGACATAGCATCACCTGCTCTTCCTCCTTCAGAGTCCTCAGCTGGCACCCTCAGCATCTGTTACCAAGCGAATGGATTTCAGCTTTTGCTTCCGCTCTCCCTGCTGAAACCCCCTCTGTGGTATTCCCTGGGTGGTGGCCAGTGTAAACTGTACCAGGTCGGCCAGCAATGGAGATTCCCCTCTGCTGGCCCCCGTGACCTGCTCCCTGTCCCGTGTCCCTCTCCTGAGCTGCAGCACTAGCGTGGTGGGTACGAGCGCCACTGGGGAGTCTGCAGCGTTTCTCATCCCCTGGAACGAGCTTGTGCCAGCGTCACAAGGGAGCCACACCGACGCCGCAGCGACTGTGCTGTGTGCCCTTGGCCAGCACGTCTGCCACAGACGCATGGGGCGCGGTCACGGTCACGGTCACGCTGCAGAGCCAGCGGGGCCCCATGAGCCTGCACCTGAACACAAGACCACACCCAAGCTCCCAGAGCAAAACACGGTGACCGCTCTCGTGACCCAGGAGCGGGAAGGACGGCTCTTCCTTTACTTGTGGTGAAGCATGGGCCGCAGAACAGCGATCGTCTACCGGCCATAAGCGGCACTGAGTGTGTGTGAGTTCACAGCGCTGTGTGGGCACCGCTCCGTCCGTTCCCAGGAGGTTTCATCGCCCAGAGCATAAGCTCTGACCCCACCCCCACCCTGCCACGCCACCCACCTTCTACTTCCCATCTCGGAACCTGATTGATTGCCTGGTCCCTCCTACACGTGCGTCTTCTGCGTCGGGACCACTTCACTGCGCACCACGTCCCCAAGCTCCCCCCGTGTGGCAGCACCAGTCAGAACGTATCCCCTTGAAGGCTGAGTTACCCTCCAGCGTCTAGATAGACCACATGTCCCTTACTCGTCACCTGTGGCTGGGCCCTTGGCTGGCATCCGTCTTCGGGCCATCGTGGATTGCGCTGCTGGGAACGTGCTTGCACACGCATCTATTAGAGGCCCTGCTTCTAATTCTGTGGGAATACGCCTAGCAATGGGATTTCTGGGTCACCTGGGGTGCCATGTTCACCTTCAAAACAACAGAGCCCTGGCTGGTGTGGGTCAGTGGATTGAGCACAGGCTGCAAACCAAAGGGTCACCAGTTCAATTCCCAGTCCAGGCACAGGCCTGGATTGTAGGCCAGGTCCCCAGTAGGGGGCGTGCGAGAGGCAACCACACACTGATGTTTCTCTCCCTCCCTCCCCCTCTCTCTAAAAATAAATAAAATCTTTAAAAAAAAACCAACATCAGCAAGCGAGCTCACTTTTAATTGGAGTGCAGCTGGGAACAAAGTAATTCTTGGGGATATCTGTTGTCCACCACTTGAAATAAAACGTATGTAGCTTCATATTCTGAAATCCAAGTTATTTCATTAACATACTCTCACTGTGAGTTTGAAAGAGTAAAACTGACTAAAAGTCACTAAGAAAAAGTACAGTTTCAACTAAGAAGTTTATCCTTACTGGAACTCCGTCACCTTTGGGTGCACGAACAACCGAAACTAGGCCAGTGTATTTATAGTGCGTGGTCTCAGGGAGCCATGTTAAAGCACAGGGTAAGCATTATTTTAATTTAACAGATCCACTTATCTGGAAAGATTGTTCCTAAATAGCCTAAGGAAACTTAGAGAAAGCAGCTCCAATATAAAATATAATGGGCTATGTTTCACTTTTTTAAGGAATTGCTGAATTGCACTCAACCACGGCCACTCCATTTTCTGCTCCCGCCCGCAGGGCCCAGGGCTCCGGCTTCTCCACAGCCAGGCCAGGGCTTGTGGCTGATGTTTTGTCTCGGCCGTCCTCAGGGAGGGGCCTGTCACAGCACTCTGAGCGTGGCCCAGGCGGGGGTGGGAGGCCGTAGGTGCCGGCCCCGGGAGGCATACACACCCATCTGGGGAGACTTCCTGCCATCGGGTGTGGGGCCACGTGAGGTCACACGGACGCGGCGCCGGGTGCGCCGATTTTCGTGTGGAAATCTTGGAGTTGCTCTCATTCTCAAGTGGTGATCGTTTTTGTTTATTTGTTTTTGCCTCAAATTCTATCTGTATTCCCAGATGGCTTAACGTGGGACAATGTCACCACCAAAAAGAATAATATTGCAATTGGTTGTAACAAACTAAGCTTTTTAAAAAGTCTATAGTCCACAGTGGTTTATTCTCAGAGAGAGAGAGAAGGAAACTTCCTGTGGATTCTCAGCTCCGTGGGAAGTGAGAACATTGCCACTTTGCAGCCCTTATGACTCAAGCAAGGATGGTAGACATAAGCTGACCCCATTGAACGAAGGGGTTCTTAGGGCCCCCACATGTCACTCAGCACCAAAGCGTCATCTGCAGGTGGCGCCCTACTGACAGAGGGCGCATGGATCTTAGGGTGAGGGACTGCGGACCTGCGGGCCGCTCAGCGAGAGGGCGGCGGCCACACCCCTCACCCACCAGGTGGCACACAGCATCCCCAGGAGGCCTTCTTGTGCACACGGGTGGCCCCTCTCGTAGAGCCCCCAGACCTGCCCTCGGCCCACAAAAGAGCAGGCTCCAGAGTGACTGCTATTCAGTCCCAGCCAGAATGAGGCAAGTCGGCGGGAGGCCTGGCCTGGATTCCCCAAGAGGCACGGCCCACTGTGTGGGGCTGTTCTAGTCCGGAAACAGACAGAATGAGGAAACACAATGTGGGAATTTGACGTGATCCTAGGTTGGGGGAAGAACTCAGCTGTTAAAGACGTGGGTGGGATTTGAATTCGAGTTGGGTTAGGTGACAGCATAGGGTGACCGTCCTGCTGCCCGTGTGAGATGGTCCTTATTCTTAGAGGGTGCCGCCCTGAGGGTCAAGTGTCTCGGTGTCAGCTGCTCATTGTCAGGTTGTTGGCCGTGTGTGTGCGCACGCGGCTTGTGTTCCTCTGTGTGTGCGCATGTGTGTGCACACATCAGCCGTTGTCGAAGCTGTGAGAGGGTTTAGGGTGACTGCTGTCCTGCTGTTTCACCCTGTGCACGTGTCTAGAAACTTCTGCAACAAGAAGCTGGGGAGACGATTCACGCCAGTGTTTTGAACTCCATGCCCGTGGACCCTACTTCCTGCCCCTTCGTTCAGAAAGTCTTCATTTTTCTGCCCGCAGTTCGGGACCGCGTCCGGTCGAAGATGGAGAGAGACATCCTGGCAGAGGTGAACCACCCCTTCATTGTGAAACTTCATTACGGTAAATATGGTAAACAGTACAATGACATGAAATAGTGGAACCCACTTTGGAGAGGACCGAGGGCAGCGATCCGTCAGGAGAAGACCGCCCCCCGGCCACTTCCCTCCCTGGGGCCTAATCTCTCTGTTTGTCCTCTCCAAAGGAGAAGGGACCTATTTCTGTCTTGAAAACCTTCCGTGCAGTGGCTGCACATTAGTATCATTATTATTCTTTAGCTACTGTCACTGGTTAAGTGGGAGAGTCTCCTGGCCCAGGCTGGGGTGAATCCCTGACATTTTTGTCAGGCGGCCCTTTCTTTGAAGCAGGAATGATGAGCCCCCCGCATGGTATGTGGCCGCTGAGCGCCCAGCCTGGTAAAGGGGGGAGCTTCACATCCTCTGCTCACAGCCGCTGTGATGCCCATTTGTCAGAAGACAAAGCCGAGGCTCAGAGCAAGTGACTTGCCCAAAACCCCTCCCCTGTGGGGCCACACGCCCCCTCAGTTGGCTCCCTGCCCTTCACCGCCTCAGAGAGGCCGTGAGGGAACTCTTCCTATCTGAAACAGGTAACGTGAAGGCGGCTGGGTCTGGCCTGGCCGCGTTCAAGGTCAGTGCCCAGCTGGAGCCAATGACCAAGTCAAGTGCTGCAGGGGTGAAGCTGGCACCCTGCTGGGTTCAGAGACCAGGGAGGGCAACGGTGGGGGAGTTGCAACATCGCCCGAATCTGGAGCAAAGGCCCACAGGTGGAGGGATGGAGACTTCTAGAAACTTCAGTCTTGTTTGGAAATTCTGTGGCTTTTCCTTTCGGAAATAATAAGAGCAAATGCAGGCGTGAACTTGCGAGAAGCCCGGTGGCTGTGCACCCTTGGCCTATGTCCTGAGAGGCTGGCCTCCGAGGACTTGCCACCCCGTCCCTGCTGGGTCGCTGGGTCAGACCCACCACCCGTGTCCTTCCCACTGGCACCTGGGGGGCTTTCTGAAGAAGTTCAGAACCGGGCCTCTTACGAGATTTTTGGACACCTCCCCCACGTTCCCTCTGGCTGATCAAACAGGGATGGTTCTCCCTCTGCCCACCCGGCTGAGGGCAGAGCACCCACCCGCACTTCAGGTGACGCTCTTCTGAGGGAAGGTCTTCTGGTTAGAGGGGCCGTGTTTCTGGACCCAGCGCTGATCATGCCCCAGCGTCTGCTTTCAAAGACAGACAGTGCTGCAGCGTGCTCAGATGTCAGGCCCGCTCCGCACACCTCCGGAAACGATGCCAGGTGACAGTGGCAGCAGTGCTAAACCGACTGCCTAGCAGCGGTGGTGGTGTCTCCTGAGCCCTGTGTCCCCCCCAGCCCCGTTTGCCGGGGGTTCGCCCTGGCTGAGGGGCAAGAGCTCTGTCCGTGGCCAGTACAAAGCAGCAAGCCCATGACGGTGGCACTGCGATTGGACCTGGAGCAGGAGTGCCCCCGCCATGCGGCTCAGTGGCCAGCGCAAGGGCCCCCAGTGCTGCTGAGGGGGGAGGAGTCAGATGACAGGTGTAAAGAATGCAGTCCCTGGGGAAGGAGAGGGGACTCGGCCACACGTGGTTGGAGCCACCGTCCTCACCAGACGCCCTCCAGCCAGGGTGATGCTAGTGAGCCCAGTTGCACCCAGAGCCCGACACTGATTATGGTGACAAGGACAGCAAGTGGCCCTGTGTCTTCCCTTCCCCTTTGTGATTAAGAAAGGAAGGGAGAAGGAAAGAAATCTCAATACCCTTAAAAGTATCGAAAACAGACTTGTTAACATCAAGTCCCGCTCCCTGAGTCCTGCCCCACCCCCTCTGCTGGCTGTCCCCAGCCCGTCCCAGCCCCGTTTCTGAAATGAACCAGCGTCACAGGCTGCACAGTATCATCTGAGCCCAAGAGACGGAGCCCGGGAAATGTCCACTGCAGAGGCCACGCAGACAGGGACCGCTGACACGCTCTCTCTCTCCTCCCACAGCCTTTCAGACGGAGGGGAAGCTCTACCTGATCCTGGACTTCCTGCGGGGAGGGGACCTCTTCACCAGGCTTTCCAAGGAGGTGAGGGCCTCCAGGGGGTCACAGGCTGTCCGCTCTATCTGGGAGGAGAGCCTAAGGGGGTGTGCACATGTGTGTTTTCTGTGCAGGGAGACTACATGTGTGTTCTGTGTATGTTTTAGTCCCCCCTGGAGCAGGTGTCTGGTCCCCCCTGGAGCACGTGTCTGGTCCCGGCCCATCTACACTGACATGTGCCTTAGGCACTGGACCAGTGGAGACATCGGGCTGCCCACTGAGCGCTGGACTGCAGGCACAGCTGGGATTCTCTTGTGTCAAGTCAGGTGAAGGAGGGGTCAGCAGCCAGCAGAACCGGTTACAAGGAAGCCCATGGCTGCACTCACAGTTTAGAAAAGAAACATCCAACCAGGAAAGGCGGTAGTTGAACGTGGAGGGCAGAACAGGAGATTCCAGGGGCCAGAGGGAGGGGTGACGGAGGGGTGACAGCACCGAGATGCCCCCGCCAGGACTGGGGCACGTGTCCCTGCCGCACTGGGAAGCATCCTCTTGTGAAATGGATGTGCTCCGTCTGTATTAGCCTGACCCAGTCACTATCCAGTCCTCAAGCTGCCTCTTGCTAAGTTCATGCTTAACAGGCGGCCTTGAACCGATTTTCATGGCTGCCTTCAGAAGGAGAACTGTGGACTTCTGGTCCTGTGACATTGAGTCTCGTGCTGAATGTGAAAAACGTTTCTCGTAACTCTGGCTTCCTCGAAGGGTTACAAAAAGCACAGCTGCACCTGACTGCCCGGGGCAGGGAAACGTCCTCCGAGACAATGACCTTGGAGTTGTCTGCATTTCCAGCCTGAAGCCAGGCGCCCCGACTCGTGACCTTGCCAGCCACGTGTCCCCTGTCTGACTGTCCCCGGGCGCCCGCTGACTCTGCACCACGCATGTGTCATCTTGGGTAGACCCCCCACCCCCACGCAGGGTAGACAGCAGCTTACCAATTTGCATAAGCCCCGGGGGAGGTGTCCAGTGAGAGAAGACGTGAGTTCCGGCGGTTTTTCAGAGCTCCTCGCCCAGCTTTTGCTGAGTCTGGTATTATTAAATCTTGCAAATGCACACCAGAAGCACTCACATTAAAGTGTAAACCCAGAGCAACACCCGAGCTGGGTGACCTGCAGGGCCCGAGGGACCAGAGGACAGGAAGCTCAAAGCGCCCCTCGCAGGGCTGGTGATGTCAGAGTTGTAGGAAGGGCTCTCGTGCCCTCACCGTCCTCAGGACCGTGAGTGGAGCGTCTCTGTCCACTGCAGGAGTCAGAAGAGCGTTCTGGGGGCGTGGAGGGTGGTCTTGTGCAGAGCAGGACCGGCCCACGCTGCACTTCCTGGGGCTGTGTCATGGTCTCTCCCGCAGAGTTCCTTAGCACAGACCAGCCCCAGCAGTCTGCGCTCTTGCTCGCTAGGTGATGTTCACGGAGGAGGACGTCAAGTTCTACCTGGCCGAGCTGGCCTTGGCTTTGGACCACCTCCACGGCCTGGGCATCATCTACCGGGACCTGAAGCCGGAGAAGTGAGTGAGCTCGCCCCTCGCTGCCAGGCCGCACCAGCGCCCTCTCCACGGGAGGTCACACCAGCACACAGGCTAGGGACATCCTCAAGCCCACCCCTCCCACGCTGGGGTCCCAAGTGGGGTGAGCAGATTCCACCTGCTCCCCTGAAAGGGGGCCCAGACACAAGTGTGGCTTCTGCTGAATTACACGGCAGAGTCCCAGCCCACGAGACCTGATCCTGGGGGACGGGAGGCCAGAGCCGTGTCCCTGCCCCCAGGTTTGTTCTGTTTTCTCCTAGAACTGACACACAGCTTAGGAGTGGCCCCCGTGAGGCAGGGAGAGGTAGGGGGCTATTTTAGGTTCAGTTTCTGACCTAACAGTCATCCCTGAGGTGAAGTCACTGGTTTTCTCAGTCTCGGGTCACTGCCCTGTGTGTCCACACCTGCCCCTGGGTGGCGTGGGGCCTGGTGGGAGCCCCCAGTTTTGGCCGGGGCGGCGGGCAGTGAGCTGAGACCGCAGCGGAAAGGCCCCTCGCTGGGCTCTAGGCCCCCCCTTCGCCCCCTGCGCTAACCGCAAAGAGGACACATTCCTCCCCGGAGCAGCTTCCCCACAGGCAGGCTCGTTTCCGGGAAACCTCAGGCATGGCCCAGGAGCCAGGCAGCGTCTGCGCACGGGGACGCAGAGCCTCTGCCAGTGACCAAGGGCGGCGACCCTGCAACCCGGCCACCACTGCTGGTGTAGACAGACAGTCACATAACCGTAAAGGCCCGGCCTAGGTCCCCGCGGAGGGAACAGTGTGCTATGAACCTGCCGCGAGCGCGAGCAGCGCCGCGTTCCCATGCTCTCGGCTGGGAGCCCCACCCCTGGCTCTCTCTCCTTACAGGTGGAAGGGATCCTCATCCTCGAAAGCAGTGACCCGCAACTGCGGGGCTGGGGGAAACAGGATCTGTTGTCAATTAGGGTTACTCAGGAATCAATCTTAAAAGCTGCTCATTTCTGGGCAAAAATTAAGTGTCACTGAAAAGCAAAGATAAAAACATGATAAATTGTCACCTCAATTATATACTGGACGGCAGGCAGCTCCCGTGTGGAGACGGCTCCCTGAGTGGCCCCCGGTGTCCCTGGGGGACCTGGGCTCCCCGAGCCCCCAGCATGCAGGTCACTGATAAAGCCTCTGTTCTCCCCTTGCCTTTCAGCATCCTCCTGGACGAAGAGGGACACATTAAGATCACAGGTGTGTAGAGGACGCTGGTCTCCCTTGGGTCCCCCTCTCCTGCTGCACCAGCCTGGGACAACCCCGTCTGCCGTGGCTGGGTGCTCCGTAGCCTTGGGTTAGTCAAGTGGCCGGGGTGTCCTGACTGCTCACACGTCCCGGGGGTCCCTTCTTCCTTTTTTCCTTCCAACCCGAGACCCTTCTAGCACCTTCCTGCAGGCTGAGTGTCACCGGGTGCTCAGTTCCGGCATCTCAGTGACCACTCGGATCTGAGGACAAATGTTCGTGGTCTCACATCCTCAGAGTCCTGTCCCCACATTCCCTCCCCACCTTCGTTTCCACGAGGTCCGTCCCCCCTGTCCAGGACAAGTTCAGTCACACTGGAGACACCTCTAGTCCCACAACCCCCGTCTGTGTTAATTTCCTCTTGATGCCGTCCCAAACCACCGCACACGTGGTGGCCTAAAGCAACACATGTGTGCCACTTCACTGTTCTGGAGGCCAGAAGTCCAGAGTGGGTCCATGGGGTTGCGGGCCCCTTTCTGAAACCTCCCCGCCTGCTCCAGCCTGTAGGAGCCACTGCCGTCCCCTGTCCCCTGGCCAGGCACAGATTGAAAACAACCCCCGGCACACTCAGGTGCAAAGCAAGTCACTCAAGCAGGGAGTGAGCAAACCCACTGGGGTGTTGGATAGTCTCGCTCCTGCACGTGGCCCTGGACAGGGGTGAGGGCTCCCTTATCTTCATAGGTGATGAATCTGAGGGTGCGTCCCCTGAGACCCGTGTGATCACTGGGTTCTCGGCCACGAGGTGTGTACATGCACAGGTGTGGCAGGAAGGCAGCGTGCCCTTCCTCTCGCTCCAAGCCAGTGCCTCCCTCCCATTCTGTCAGTGGCCCCACGTGCTTCCAGGCCCAGCTGCTTTCCTGTGGGGGCCTGTCAAAAGTCAGTCTCCTGGGAATTCATGGCAGTCACCAAAAAATACAGTGTCTTGATATCTTCTCAAGGCCTTCCTTCAATTCGTAGGTTCCCTAAGAATGTGACCTCGGGAGCTGCCAGGCTTCAGGCAGTACATGTGGGCACCACAGTGCTCAGGCCCTGCCAGGGTTGAGTTGGGCCAGAGTGAGTGGGGAAGTGAGGCCCAGTGTGGCAGAATCCACAGATGTGACCCCGAAGTCCCCGGTTATGCCCCCTGAGACTGAGAAGTGCTGTGGGCTGTTTCTCCTCCAGATTTCGGGCTGAGCAAGGAGGCCATCGACCATGACAAGAGAGCCTATTCATTCTGTGGGACAATAGAGTACATGGCGCCCGAGGTGGTGAACCGGCGGGGGCACACACAGAGCGCCGACTGGTGGTCCTTCGGCGTGCTCATGGTGAGGGCCCCTCCTGCACGGTGCGCGTCAGGCCCTCGCGCCCGTCCCCCTGCACCTGCCCTCCCCAGGCCGTGTCAGAGACCCGGGGTGACCTGGGGAAACTGTGCTGGTTTCCAGACACTCAAATCCTGGCCCCAGCATTTCCGGGCCACCTCCTGCTCCTACCCCAAGTTCCACCCTCAGGAAACAGAAGTGGGGTTCAAATAAGGAGCAAATGTATTAAAAGTCAAACGTCTATACTTAATTTATGTTCTTAGAGGCTGAACATGAGGATTTAAGAGAGGCAGTGATTTCCATGTTAAACATATTTTTCTTATTTCCAGCACAAAATCCCTCCACTGAATCATAAATATTAACATGGGTGAATATACACATGGAGACGAACATTTTCACACCTGCGTCTAGAAACGAATTTTCTTTAGGTCGTGTGTTTACAGGCAGAGCATAACCAGACGCTATCTAGATGGGCATTCCACAGTCCTGCTAGAAACGGGCGTGGCTCCCTGTCCCCACCCCTGACTGGCCTGCCTGCCCTCGCCCCTCGGACGCCGGGTGGGAGCAGCATCGCAGCTCTCAGGGCTGTGCACCCGCCTGCGTCCTGTGCACCGAGCCAAGGAGCACACGAGGCCACAGAGCTTGAGTGGTCTGATGAGGCTCATCAGCCAGCACAAGGCTCAGCCGTGCACCTTCCCACCCCCTCTCTTCCCACACACACACCCGTCCCCCAGCTGCAGAGTCTCAGGGCTACAACCCCCACGGGCCGGAGTAGTTACTGGGGAGCCCCAGGCTGGTCCCTGGGAGGTCTCGCAGGCCGTGGTCACAGTCTCTTGGTGTGGTCCTCGGCCCCTGGGGCTCAGCAATGCTGGCCAGCAGGGCAGACACACAGGAGGCCACTCAGGGAATGGTTCCCATGCCTTGAACCAGACTGAGTGTGCCCCTTCTTGGTGGTGGACTGAGCCTGTCTCCAGGGTCAGCGCCTTCCTGCCCCGTCACCCACCTGCGAGGAAAGTAGAATTGGAGTGAGCAGGCCACTCTGGAAATCAGAATCACCGAGACTCTGCACCTGCAGCACCCGACCTGACTCCTCAGGATTCCGAGTGGATGAGGGACGTGGGCACATTCGGCCCATCGGGGCTCTCTCTGCTGTTGTGTCTGTTGGTCTGAACTTGCTCTCCCTGCGCTGTGTCTCTGCAGTTCGAGATGCTCACGGGGTCCCTGCCGTTCCAGGGAAAGGACAGGAAGGAGACCATGGCCCTCATCCTCAAGTGAGTAGGCCATGCCCACCATTGGGGCACCCACTACCTGTCAGCACCTTCTCTAGGGACTGCCCACCTGGGCAGCCCTTCCCAGCACCTGTCGGCACCTCCTGCTATCTAGAACCTCAGCCGCAGAAGCAGGGCGGGAAGCAGGCCTCGGCGATAACATGGCAACAACATGGTTACAGTGAGTGGCCGGCCTTGAGGGGCCCCCGAGGGCTCTGGTGGGCTCTTCCACCCCAGACCAGGCTTACACCAGTCACATCCTCTAAGCTGTCCAGTGGCAGCGTTTTAGGATGTGGTGGCTGGTGACCTTCAGGAGGGAAGGGCAGATTCCGAGGGCAAGAGGACTCAGGGCTCCAATGGGACCAGGGCGCAGGCTTCCACGCCTTCTCGTCGGGAATCATTCACCGCGCAAGTGGGCTTGGCCCTTAGGGCCCCGAATGAAGGCCGACCCCAGTGCCAGCCTTGTTGTAGCATCTCCAGTGTGAGCATGGGCCATATGAGTGGGACCCCAGGGCGGGGGGGTGGGGAGTCCTGGAAGGGGCCCCAAGCAGTGTCTCCGGGGCAGGGCTGGGTGAGCTGAAGGGAACCGTGAAGCAGGGGCCCCCAGCTCCAGCCCGCTGGGCCCTGCAGATGGACACGCAGAGCTTCGGGGCCCACAGATGATGCCGTCGTGTACACGGGGGTTAGGGGGACAGGCTGGTGGGGAGACCCCAGAGAGGCCCTCCTCCCTGCTCACAGCATGGAGAACGGCATGTGGCCCAGCCCCATGTTTTTGTAGCGATTGCCTCAGCTCTTTTTCACCGTAAGGGGGGAAGATGATCTTTACCTTCCCTGAAGCTGGAAGAGTTCCCTCCAGCAAACCCCAGGGGTGGACGGTGGACTCGTGACAGGTCCCCTAGGGGTGGCAGCATTTCAGAGGGGGCAGCTCCCAGCTGTGACCCCAGGTCCTGGGGGCCTGAGACCCCCCACAGGGGCAATGAGCCCAAGAGAGATTCCCAGGGCGAGGACGTCGCCACTGTCCTCGCCAAGGCCCCCCTGTTGCTGTTGGGACATCACAGCTAACTCCCATCCATAGCAACTCCTGTTCACGGGGCTGTTAGGGTTTCTTTTCCGTGACTTTATTTTTTTAATTAAATTTTCTCAGTTTTAATTTCTAATATGGTTGACATCACAGGTACAGCCACACGAACAAACACCCTTCAGTGCCCTCACTAACCTCAGAGCACAAGGGGGCCAAAGACCAAACCCTGGGGCATTGCTGCCTAGGGTCCCCCCAGGCTGCTTTGTCAGTTACTGCTGATTGAGCAGGTCACGGAGGGCAGGTGAAGCGGTCACTCCAGCCCATCCTCCTGGCCCGGCCCTGACTCCACCTCTGCCTTGCCTTGCAGGGCCAAGCTGGGCATGCCCCAGTTCCTCAGTGCGGAGGCGCAGAGCCTGCTGCGTGCTCTCTTCAAGCGCAATCCGTGCAACCGGCTGGGTAAGAGCCCTGCGCCCACCATGGGCACACCGAGGAGTGGACAGGCGGGGCCCCTGCCCCCAGCCCCATTCTCTCCCGAGGCCACTGATGGTGGGGGATGCTCTCGCCTGCCTCCAAGCCAAGGACGTGAGGACTTGGGTGTGGTCCAAACGCCCTGTCACCCCCAGGCAGCGCAAACGCTTGCCGACAAGCTGCTGTTTCTCCCCAGAGTGGCAGCACTGCTTCCTGCCTTGTTCGCTTCCTTACTTTTAGAACTGCGGAAGGAGCACTTGGGAAGCTGCTTCCAGTGTGACCCCTTCTAACATAAAGAAACCTCAACATCTGTTAGAACCGAGGTGTACAGGAAGGCGAACCAAGTCTGGGTTCACTTCCGTAATAAAGCTTTGAGCATGAGCCCCACAGTTGCCAGTCAGTGCAGGGCGCCCAGGATCACCACAGAGGCTGAGCATCCAGAGCCAACACCCTGCCAGGTCCTCGGCCCTGACGCTCCCTCTGCCTTGTCCTGTGACAGGTGCTGGCAGTGACGGAGTGGAGGAGATCAAGCGTCACCCTTTCTTTGTGACCATAGACTGGAATGTAAGTGGCTGCCGTGGTCCACACTGCACATAGGGACAGGGAGGTGGGTGGGGCACACCCCAGCCGCCTGGTACAGACCGGAGGTCAGCATCAGCCTGTCACCTGGACAGAGCGCTATCCCGATCGGTCTGGCGTTGCACAGGCAGAGACCTCCGGCTCGGGGCCTAAAACCTGTGAGCTGTCAAGGGCAGAGCAGGGCCCCTCAGCCAGCTAGAGCCCCTGGGGCGCTGGAGGGAGGGGCACTGGGCAGGGCTGCGCAGCCTGTCCAGGGCTGGGGCCTCTGGGCACCCCACAGTCTGTGTCTCCAGCCTCTAACGCCCCTGCCCCCTCCGGCGCTCCTGTGGAAGGTGTTAAAGGAAAAGTGACCCAGGCTGTTGAGGATGAAGTTACTCGTGATACCTGTTAAAGACTACGCGAGACTCTCCTAGGGGCCTCGGAGATGGGTGCGGTCTCCCAGTGAGCGAGGGTAGAAAACTAGGGTGAGGGGGCTCCGGCTGAACAGAGCCACCAGGATTCTTGCTGAAGGCAGGCTGGGGTCAGACGTCCCCTGGGGGTCAGGCAGGAGGAAGCCGATCAGAGGAGACCAGATGTGGAGGGAGGGGCTTCGGGCAAAACCGACGTAGGACTTGCTGAAGTCGGGCCGTGTGGAGATACGGGGCCCCGGAGGCTGAGGTCCCGTGGAACGCCAGTGCCCACTTCTGGGGAATGAACCTGCAGCCCCAGGGCCCCAAGCCAGGGTGACGTGGCACGCTCGGAACTGGGTGCCGGGACATTCTGGATCTTTCATCTCGCCAGCCCCTGGTGTGGCTCCCCTGGGAGGGGCTGCTGCTTGTCCCAGAGAGGCAGGCAGGCCTCCTGACATGGGTCTCCACGTCTTTGCTTTAGGTTAATGCCACAGTGACATGGAGGGTCTTCTCTCCCTGAGCTAGCAAAGTCACCTCGCAGCATTTCAACCGAGTGTCAAAGAAAAAATTAAAACATCCTTCCTAGCTCAGAGGATAGTATCTGTGTATACCTTCCCCTCTGTCCTCTCCTCATCCCCACAGATGTCAGGAAGGGGACACTGTGGCCGAGACAGGAGTAGGATGGGTGTTTATTCAATAACCCAGCTCCAGTGTCCAGGGGACCGCTGCTGTGAGGGGAAGGGCCACGCCAGTGGGCCCGCCAGGTGGCCGGCCATGGAGCCGGTCATGACAAGCTTTGTAATCAGGGCCTGAGGCCCGCCTCACCGCCTTGGAGTTGCCTCTGACAAGCGCCGGACCTGGGAGCCTGTGCCGCCCAACACGTGCATGCATGCATCACCACGGGCAGCAGCAAGTTGCCGTTTCTGGAGGGGGCTGAAGGGGTAACTCCATTCCTAATGAGATCTCTGCATCCAGGGCAGGAAGCGACTGGGGAATCCAGGCTGAACTCACTCCTGTCTCCTCCTCTGGTGGCTCCTGAGGGCAGCGCTAGGCTCCTTCCTGAGCCGAGTGGTCCTTGGTCAGAATTGGCCCCCCTCCCGGCCCCTCGGCCCCAGTGCGTCTGTTGCCCTGACAGCTGCATCTGTGGGCTCCATGGGTTCTGGAAGACCACGCTCGCTCAGGCGTCCCTCCCGCTGCACCTGCGTCCGGAGCATGGCGGTAATTGCAAGAGGCAGGAGACCCAGGCCCGCCTACTCCAGTTGCTCTTGACCTTGACAAGCTGCCTAACCTGTCTTAGCCTGAGTTTCCTCTTCAGTAAAATCAGAGTGGTAACATCTGTTTTTCGGCATGATGGGAGTTTTTGAGCAGATTTCGACAAGTCACTGTGTTCGTTTCCCAAACTGACCTGGCCAGCGGGCTCCGAGGAGCTGGCCTGAGGTCACCAGGGTGCGAGAACGGTGCCTGGTAGCAGGGCTCTTCCCCACAGTCACCTGGGGCGGGGCAAGACATTCTGTCCTGTCAACAGAAAGACAGATTCTACAGCCCAATAAAAGGTTGAAACCATTGCCCGAAATGAAGGTGTCCCCAATTAGTGTGTCCCCAAACCCTTGCTCCGTGAACTGGGATGCATATATCTGGGTGGGATATGTAATTCATTGTATATTCACACGTATGTCAGAGCATGTGAGGCGCTGTTGTCGATGAGACGGGATGCGGTGTGACCCTCACGCCCCCGTGGCCCCGCGCCCCCTCACCTTGTCTCGCTCTCCCCGCAGAAGCTGTACAGGAAGGAGATCAAGCCGCCCTTCAAGCCCGCGGTAGGCAGGCCCGAGGACACCTTCCACTTTGACCCCGAGTTCACAGCCCGGACGCCCACAGGTGTGTGCCCGCAGCGAGTGGCTGCAAACCGTGGTTCTTGCCCATGGTGGGTCCCCTCCCTTGACCCAGCAGGGACAGCTGCGCAGGCACCAGAGCACCCCAGGTGCAAGGATCCTGTTGTGGAAAACCGGTCAGTTCTGTTGGGTTTCCTTTTATCCTGTGTTTGCTCTTCTCTAAGATCTGTGCCAAAAGTCAGCACCCCTAGATGACCACAAAGCATCTGTGGTCTGTGTATGCCTCCTGTCTCAGGTCCCACCTGGCTACACAGGTGGTGAGCGTCCCCCAGCCCACGAGGTGATGACCACTTTCATTTCTGCATGCCTGCCAGGCCCAGTGTCTCCCCAGTGACATGGACACATGTCCCCACATGGAGCCTGGGCTCCCGCCCTTCAGCAAGGGGGGCGATCGCCCTTTCGCCTGCCCCCGTGTCCCTCCTGGAGCTGCGCTGCCGGCTGCTCCAGCGCTGTGAACACTCCCTCCCCGGCAGCAACTTACCTCTCGCTCTATTTCACAGTTAACCTGGACTGGGGCCAGTCCCACAGCCGCAGGCTCTCCCACAAATTGTGCGGTGCCCAGAGAAGTCAGGGTCAAAGGGAGGTGCCCCTTCCCACTCCTGCCACCGGGCCAGGGTGCCTCTCCCGAACATCCCTTGCAGAGGGGAGTGCCGTGCCCTCTGTGCCACCCCTGCTGGCGGGGGCGGGCAGCACAGTCTCAGCACTGGGCTCCATGGCACGGGTGTGTGTGTCCACAGCTCCCCACTAGGGCCCACAGCATCACGCACACACTGACTCACACTACACACCCCAGGAGGTGACCACACCCAGGTCCCTCAGCATCTCCCGCAGGCTGATTTGTCCCCTGTCCCCCACAGACTCACCGGGCGTCCCCCCCAGCGCCAATGCTCATCACCTGTTCAGAGGCTTCAGCTTCGTGGCCTCCAACCTGGTCCAGGAGCCCCTGCAGCAAGACATGCACAAGACCACGGTCCACCCCATCGTGCAGGTAACCTGGCGCCCACTCCACAGGGGTCATCGAGTGCGTGACGAAGGCCGCGTGCTGGGCTGTGGCTGAGCCCACAGTCGTCCCACGGGGACATCTTCACCATGAAGAGTTGAGCCAGGAGCCCAGGAGGACAGCTCCCTCTGTGGGTGCCATTTCCCTGTCCTGGAGTGTACCCTTCGGGGGGTCAGTGAAGGTGGCGTTTTTATAGTTTTCTTCCTTATAAAAATAACCAGACATAGAAAATGCTAAGGAGAAGTAATTAGATTTCACTTAAAAACCCAGTCAGGGCGAGTGGACGGCATTGAATTTCATATTTCACTCCCACGACCTTTTGGGAAAGCACGCGTGTCCAAAGTGGACCCCGGTCTTGGTGGCTTTCTGTCTGCACTCTGAGCAGGTGGGGTGGGGGGTTTGCACACGGGCAGAAGTCAGTGGTGGCCGGGGCATCGTGGGGTGGGATTTCCGGTTAGACGTCGCCTTGCAGACACGGCTCGGGAAGCAGCGTCAGGGCCACACGCCCTGCTCCACCGGGGTCCCGTCCCTTCACTCCCAGCTTCTCACTCAGCGCGCTGGGGGAACGTGGCCCGTCAGCCCACGAGGTGCGCTGTGGTGCCTAAAAGGGTCATTGCCCGAGAGGTGGACAGGTTGGGGTTTAGGTCGGGAGCATCGCTACTAGCCCCATGGCCCTGGTCGGAGGACTCCGCACCCTCCGGCCGCCGCGTCCCCAACTCTCCATCTGGACGCCCCTTTGCGGCTGTGCTGTGTGCCACGCCCACACCTCTGACACGCTCTGTCCGGTCTCTCTGCAGCAGCTGCACGGGAACAACGTCCACTTCACTGATGGCTATGAGGTCAAGGAGGACATCGGGGTGGGCTCCTACTCCGTGTGCAAGCGGTGTGTGCACAAAGCCACCGACGCGGAGTACGCTGTGAAGGTAAGGCCGTCGCCGGGCAGGCCGGGCCCCAGCCCACAGGCCCGCTCACCACCCTGCTCCCATCACCTCTCCAAGCACCAATGAGCCGGCGTTCCATCTGCTGTGACGTTAGGCCACCACCTAAACGTGATTTTGCATATGAATATTTTCCGTTCCATTCAACATAGAGGTCCTGATCGCCTTTAGCCGCCTCACAGCTAATGCACGCTGGAGGGATAGCTTTGGGCACTCCGTGTTTTGGAAAACTGAGTTGGGGATAGGCGTATCAACTGGCAAAAAGGAAGGGGCAGGGAAGAAGGAGGGGAGGTGGCTGCAGTCACCAACAAAAGAGTCAGAGAAGTAGAGCCCAGCACCAACTGGTAACATCTGCAAAGGCTGAAGCTGGTAGTCTCACTCCCAGCCGTGGAGGACAGCAAACAGTGACGATGACATGTGGCCCAGTCTGTCACTCCACACAGTGGACTAGCTTCTACGGCTGTTGCTCGATTGAACATGTGACTGGAAATATGAGGTATCAGTTTCTTGAGTTTTCTGGGTGAAATGTGGATTACAGCTAAAATCTCCTATAAATTTTATTCTAGTTTATGGAAAAGCATAAGATGTACATTCTCTGTATGACACGCTCAACTCCACGACCACTAAGCTTTATTTAAAATTGATTTTTAGAGAGAGAGAAAAAGGGAGTGGGGAGAGAGAGACACTGATTTGTTGTTCCGCTCGTTCATGCGCTCACTGGCTGATTCTTGTCTGAGCCTGGACGGGGGATCGAACCCACAACCTTGGCGCATCGGGACGACACTCCAACCAGACTCTCTAACCAGCTGAGCTGCCCGGCCGAGGCCTGAACTTGACTCCTGAGGAGCCAGGTGCAGTCTGGGGGCCCCATCTGGCTTATCCCAAAAGTGTGGCGTGTGGCATGGGGTACTGCCCGTGGCCTTCAGAGGACATTTGGGAAAAGATGGGGCCTGCCCAGCAGGCAGCAGTGTGGGCGGAACAGTTCTGGCCACTGTGATTGTCCTGGACTCTGAAAAATTCGTTCCAAACGGTGACTCGGTGCGGTAGCCCCGTTCCATCCCAGCTCACCTGTGCTCTGCTGCCATTTGTGGAATAAGGCTTTTTCCAAAGGCGTGTCCCCTGGCATGTCTGCCAGCATCCCCCTCACTGACACTAAGAGAGCTCTTGGCCCTGGCAGGTACCAGCCCAGGAAGCCCAGACCCCTCGGTTTGGCTTGGGCTGGGGATTCATGGGTTTTTGACAAGTTCATCTTGAATTCCTCAGACCTAAAAAAGCATGTTGAAACGCAGAGGAATGATTAACTTGTGAGCTCCGCCGATACAGTCCCGTGTCCGGCCTGTCCAGGGTCTTCAGCTCGTTAAGGGGCGTTGGAAGAAGAAAATTCAGCACGAATTTCAGTTACATTCCAGGAGGACATCCTGTCATGTCAGAAAGTCAGACAGTGCAGCAAACCCGCCTGTGTCACCAGTGGTCGCCTCTCTGGGCCCAGCACGGGGGCTGCCGCATTTCCAGGCTCCAGGTGGTAGAGGGGCTGCCCCAGGGGAGAGCGGGACCTGCTGCTGCCCCTGACGAGGTCCCACCCACTTTGGTGTGCGCTGTGCACCAGCATCACAAGTCTCACTTGGGCTCCCGAGAAGTCCCGTCCACTCGGGTCGTTTCTCACAGAATCCCTTCCGTTTACCGGCCGACCAGCAGAAACCACCACCATCTCCAGGGAGCGCAAAGGACTGGGTCCACTGTTGGGCCGGGCCAGCCCTGCCACCACGACGCCCTTTTCAGGAGTGGCCGGCAACTGTGAGCCGGGCAGCCCCCGCTGGCCTCTGGAAGGGGGCCCCTCTGACAAAGGCGGGGCTGTGACTCCCCTCATACACCCACATCCGGGGGCTAAAGACACCATCTGGGTTCAGCTTTGTCAAGTGGCCATCCCGGGGTCCCCAAGGAGCAGGTGGAGGCCAGACCTTGATGGGAATTTCTGGGAAATGACAGCAATGGCCCCTCGGGATGGCAAGGCGGCACGGCAGCCGGGGCTGGTGGTGAAGGCAGGGCGGGTCTTCCTGCCTCCGGTTGACGTCCTAAAGTCCCCAGACGCCTGAGTGGGTGGAACGTACCAGGACACCCTCCCCCTCTCTGGGGCGACGTGGCCCATGCGTTATGGTCTGGAAGATGCCTAAATCAACCAAGCACAGAAGGAGCCGCGACTTCCCCAGTGACCCAGGGCGTTCAGCACGTCTGAGCTACGGCCATGGCCACAGGTAGCTGGTTTTCCGAGGTGACAGCCTGGTCTGACCCTTTTTGGGATAGAAAGCCTCCCGTGGCACAGCACTCGACGTCCATGACAGCTCGTTTGTCACCCAAGCTGCGGTGACAGACTCCAGGTGTTCAGCACGGTCCAGGTAGAAAGGCTCCTCGTGCAGCAGCAGGCTCGTTCCCGAGCAGCAGGCTCCGCGCTCGCCCACAGGGAAGCTAAGAGACAGAAGAGCAAAGGGTGGTTCCTGTCACGCAGAAGTGGGCCTGTGGCCCCTGGGTCCTGGCCTGTGAGTGGGCTGTCAGATTTGGTCACTAGAAGTTAGCTCCAGCCATGCGGCCACCACCTGACCGTCTGCAAGCCCAGCGATCGGATTCCTGGATGGAAAGGTGTCCTTCTCCCGCCACTGAGTGGGTGACTCAGAAATGTCCCCACCGAGTAGTGAGCAGAGCGGAGAACGTGGAATCTGACTGAACACGGGGACCATGGCCACGAGGCATAGTTTCCCCCAGGGTGGTCCCGATCAGTTGGGCAGTTTCCCCCCTGGGGACTCTGTCCATGTCCAGAGACATCCTGGTCACAGCTAGGGCAGGTGTCACTCCTGGCATCTCCCAGGAGTCTGCCCACTGTCCTGCCCAGGACAGCCCCTCTCACTGCTGCCCTGAGGACTTCCCAGCCCCCAAGGGCGGCGGTGCTGAGGCCAAGGACCTCCCAGGGGAGTGGGGTGTGTGGGAGAGCAGGGTGGGGCCCTCGGGGTGATCCTGAGCCCAGAGCTCAGGGCTCCCCAGGCTCCGTGCAGGGCAAGGCAGCCCTCACTGTGACCCTGTGGCCCTGTTCCCCACGCAGGGCCTCCTGAGAGGGACAGGGCAGCTCTAGCTCCACCCAGAACAGACATAGCCTCAGAGCGGGTCTGGGATGCAGCGGCTCTGGGGGGCTGATCCCAGGACACAGGAAGCTCCTCTCTGGGGCACCCGGGCTCCCCCTCCCTGTGCCCAGAACTTTGCCTGCGACCAGGTGCCCGCACCTCAGCTCCGCGGGTCCCTGACCTCAGGGGGTGGGGGGACCCCTGCCCCCTTGTGGCTCCTGACCTGTGTCTCGTCCTCCCCGGCCTGCAGCACCTTTCACCTGGGCACCTGCAACCTGTGAGGTACATCTTAGCTCGGTCCTGTCCCCACCCCACCCCAGTGCTCCTGTGGTCAAGGGTGTGTATTATTTAAAAAAGAAACATCAGTCAGGCACTGTCCCTGGCAGTCCCAATCCCTCTGTCCCTTCCTGTGGCCGTCATTGCCATCAGAGCCCTTCATGTCTGGGACACATTCCCTTCTGCAGCCAGGCAGCGCTCACTCAGTTCCACAGCCCTTCACAGGCCCCTTTTCCGCGAAGGACAGGGCGCCAGCGCCCAGATGCTCGGCGGGGGCCGGGGAGTCTCTCCAGACAAGGGCCCCGACTTGTACCGTCCGCAGACCATCCATAACGACATGAACGTTTCTGTGCTCGATTTCACACGGCGCACGTTTGTCACTCGAAAAAGCAGGGGAATTAAGACATCTGCTCGACACCAGTGGAGCTCATTTTTAGGAGGAAAACTGAGTGGTGTGGAAATTTTCATCTTTTTGGCAGGAAACCTCGGCATTGTTTCTGGGTGTCGCTCGTTTAAATCCGTCGTGCAGGGAAGGCATCTGTTACGCTCCACAAGTGAGAGCATGCTCCACCAGCCCCGTTTCAAATGAGGTGTGGGTCCTTGTGATGGGTCAGGGGAGATGTCAATACTGCCGGGGCAGGAGGTTTCACCAGCCAGGGAGCTCTCCCACGTCTGGATCAGGTCCCACCACAAAGCCCCATCCCCACTGTGTGGTGCCTGGGACCACTGCGCCGAGAGGGGTGGGTGCAGAGGAAGACAATGGAGAGGCCAGAGGGGAGAGGGAGAGGCCTGTGAAGGTGGTGAAGTCTGGTCCGCGCCTGTCCCCAGCCAGTCCCCATCATCAGCCACCAGGAGTGCGAGTGTGTGATGTGGGTCTCTGAGTCACCTCCCAGGACAGCCGTTGGTGTTGGCCATCTGCTGGCGAGGCTGGGCTCACTCCGGGGGTATCGTGGCTGCGCATCTCCCAGGACAGTGGCCCCAGGACGCTTGTTCTTAGGGCCACCCGGAAAGGCTGTTTACCAGCGGGGCAGGGCTGAGCGCTGGGCAGCACCCTGCTCTCTGTGGCCATTGCCGGATGAGAGTGAGGGAGAGACTGGTCCTCCGACTCCTTCCCGGTGGCCGTCATTGTTATTATTTGGGCACAGAGAGGCAGAGGGGGGCCTTGCTCGGAACTCCCTCTGCCTTGCTGCCTCAGAGGAGCTTTAAAACAGCGCCATTCTCAGCACCAGGAACGCAGTCCACTGGGGCTTGAGCGCGAATCAAGTGGAACACTAATGATCCCAAGGAACTGACCGCACCGAGGAGGCATTCTTCCCTGGCGTGTCTGGGCAGCGTGCTCACACCACCGCCCCGCACAGGCTGTGGCTTCGCGCCCAGGGACCCATGGCCACGTCTCCCCGCTGGGTGTCTCTTTTGGGACTCCCTTCCTGACCCTTCTCAAAGAGCTCTCCCTCCCTGCAAAACGCACAAAACAGACACGGGAGAGACTTGTGGAGAAGAGCAGCCAGCACCTCTGACAGAACTCCGGACCTAAACTGGACCCGAGCAGCACATGCGTCGGTGTGTCTGACCCGCATCTGTGTGTTTGACCCGCGTCAGCGCAGGCGGGCAGACCAGGGGACAGGCAGTGGCCAGGAGGTGGGGCAGGGCTTCCGGAGGGACTTCCTTTCCAGGACAGTTGTCATGTCCCTGCAAGGCCAGTTCCCCTCCCTGTGTGGGGGACTGGGAGGCTGACCCTTAGGAACCCCATCACAGTGCCCTGCCTTGCCCTCTAGATCCCAGCCAGTCCCTCTGGGGGGAGGCAGGAGGGCAGGAGGGAGGTGCAGCCCAGCTCCTGTGGGTGCCCCTCCCTGCAGCTGCCCCCTTGGGTCTGCCACCTGCCCTGTCCCCAGCCCCAGGCCACAGAGAAAAAACTTCCTCTATCTTGTTTATCCACTCTGAGGGTGACGTAACAGGTTATGCTAAGAAAACATTTCTTTCAGCATGAAATTTTATTAGAAAACAATCTACTAATTTTTTAAAAATCCACTAATAGGGTCCTGCAGAAGTACGGCCTGCTTGAGTGTGGTGGGTAGGGTAATAATATGGGTGTAATGATTTATAGTTTTAATTTGAAAATTTCACCTAAAATGTCATGTGGTTTGCTGAGTGTGATATTGTTATGTTACGGAATGACATGATTATGATTTTGTAATAAAAAGGGGGTATTATTTGTGCCAGACCCTATATTTTTAACCTGAAGTTACAAAGAGAAGATCCCAGCCCAGGAAGACTGGGTGGCCCGGCAGGGAGCTGGGGCAGAGGCCGTCCTAGGTCCACCTCAGCCGGGCTGCCATCCTGCGTGATGCCCAGCCTTCCAAGGGCAGGTGTGCGGGATGTTAAAGAGCCCCTCCCCCACTGGGTGAGCTCAAGGAGACCTGCGGCTGCAAGACTAGTGCGCCACCTGCTGGCTGGTTTCAATAACTGACCAGGTCCCCAGGTCCCAGCTAGGACCTCAGTGGGGGGAAATGCAGCAGGAAACAGTGGCGTGTCTCCTGTCTGTGACGTTGTTGTGCCCACCGTCCTGGGTGCCAGTGTCACTGGAGCTCAGCGATGGGCTGTGAATGAGGTGGGGGAGAAGAGCTGTCCCCGTGGGGGTCCCTCATATCAGTGCCGAACAGGGAGGACAGGTGACAGGGGCAGAACACCCACGTGGGGCAGGTGCCGCCCAAGCGCTTTGCTCACCAAGAGAGAGACACGGAGCTTCACACAGGGACCCACTGGGAGTCTTTGACACGACGGAGAAAGCAGGCCTCCCTCATGCTCCGGGTGACGAGGCCGCAGGTCCCCAAACCGCAAACGCTTCTAGGGCAGGGGACTGACGAGGAGACGGCCCGACCGCTCTCCCATTCTGAGAGTAGCTCTCCCACGAAGGGGCTGTCCCCACCCTGCGCGCGCCCACAGAGGGCTCCCTGCCCCACAGCGGCTCATCTCCGCCGGAGCCATCTGCCCGCACGGGGCACGAGGGCGGTACCTGCCCTCTGAGGGGGCACAGCGCTGGAGGCGGAGGCGCGGGAAGAAGCACAAGGGTGCGCAGGTCTCAGCCACAGAGGGGTCCCGCAGGCGCCAGCCCTGCGGCTTGGTGAGAACCATGCACGCGAGCGCATTCTGCTGCTGGTGTGTAGCCAGAGACACGGCAGCTGGAGGCTCATTTTGGACACAGCAAAGCGTGCAGGCCCACCACCCAGAGCCTGCCGTCCTGGTGGGCTCCCCCAGCCCACCCTCTGCAGCCAACGCTGTGACACCTCAAAGTGGGTTTCCCGTTGTAAATGTCACTCTGTGCCAGCTGGGGAGGGACAGGCTGCTGTGAAGTTCTAGGCGGTTGTGAGTCACCTGGGGGGAGGGCGAGCGGGCAGGAGGTGGGGCAGGCAACGCCCAGGCCACAGCCGTCTGAGTCATGCCCGCCGGCACTGTCTGTTCCAGATCATCGACAAGAGTAAGAGAGACCCCTCGGAAGAGATAGAGATCCTGCTGCGGTACGGCCAGCACCCCAACATCATCACCCTCAAGGACGTAAGTGGCCTCCCTGCAGCAGTGCGCCTTCTGCCTTGGTCTCTTCAGCACCACCAGCAAGCCAGCTTTCCGAGAGGCTTGGCAACCAGGTGTCACCCCGAGCTCGTGCCCAAGCTGGCATCTGCCGCACGCCCTTCCAGGCTCGGCCTGACATGGTCAGCTGGACCTGACGATCACTTACTACATCCCCCACCCCCAGCCCCCCAAGTCACACAACCTGAAAGGGGGAGAGATAGCTGGTGTGAATTCCAACCCACACGTGCGCCTGCCCGTGGTGGTTCCTAAGGCGACAACCAGGGAGGGGGTGGCGGGCCAGGGGGGAGCTCAGCTCCCTTTCCCTTCCCTGTGGGCAATTAACAGCTCTCCTCCGGGGCAGAATGGTGCAAGAACCAGCCACTTTCGAGCCCCTGGTGAGGTCACACTCCAGAGCGATTCCAGCATCATGAACCCCAAACCACAGGACGGGGGGGCCACCTCGATTTCCCTTCCAGCCCCGTACATTCCAGAGTAAGGGGACTCCCAACTGCCAGCTCATGACTGTCGTCCGTGTGCGTCCTCACAAGCAGAGTGTTACCGTTCCTAAACTCAGAAATAAACGCGGCCAAGTAACTTCACATCTTCTACTGAGTGCAGAGGCGGGCAAGTGACGATAGTGACACATCCTGAAAACTCGCTGGTCTGGGAACTGAAACGGAATCATGTTTCACTCCATATCCATCAGGCTGTCCTCGGTGCTGGGCCCGTGCAGCGCGCCTGTGCCACACACGGTGTGACGTAGGGACAGCCAGAGCATTACAGCTAGCGGGACGAAAACCTCCTTTTCTACCACTTTTCTGAAAGAAAAGCTCCACCCCACATGCTAAATTCACTCTAGCTCTACCTGCGCCCTGTCTGGACCTGGGGTCAGGCTGCTCCCAGTCTTGTCCGAGGCAGAGAGGGCCCATGGGCGTGTCAGAAATGCAGGGCCAGCCCCGCCCTCCACCTGCAGGGTCAGAACCTGCCTGTGCACAAGCGCCTCCAGGTCTGCACCGCGCTGCCCTAGGGGCCGTGGACTCGTTTATGTCTCAGTCTTCATGTACCTGCCGCGGGCACACCAGGGTTCCTTTCAGCTGGAACCTCAGCCTGGCAGCTGTGAGCTCCCTGCCTCGCTGTCCAAGCCCCTGACCAGCTGCCAGTGTTGATGCTGGCTTTGCCCTAAGAGCCATGTCTGGAGGGATTGGACTGGCCATGCGTGCATGCCTGCTGTGCACAAGTCTTTCACTTCAGAGTCTTTCACTCTGCGGCCGCTCCTCTCTCCCGGGGACCCGTGGGCGGCGGCGTGGGTGATTGCGCAGTACTGACACATGTGCGCCTCCTCCTGGCCCCCAGGTCTACGATGATGGAAAGTTCGTGTACCTGGTGACGGAGCTGATGCGTGGCGGGGAGCTGTTGGACCGCATCCTGCGGCAGAGATACTTCTCTGAGCGGGAGGCCAGCGACGTGCTCTTCACCATCAGCAAGACCATGGACTACCTGCACTCGCAGGGGGTGAGCCCGCGGTGGGGGCGGGGGGCTTCCTTCTGCCTCCCAGTGCTCCTGTGTCTGACACCGCCCATGCATGCTGGGCGTCCAGGGGCTGAGGGAGGAAAGAAAATCTACCTGGATCACTCACAGCAAAACTGTGGGCTTGATAAAGGGAAATGTTAGAATTTCCCTCACTCGCCCTATTTAAGCTTGAATTTTTTTAACCAGTGCAAAGTCACACCGTAATAAAAGTGACAACAGCACACCTGACCGGTGTGGCTCTGTGGCTTGGGTGCTGTCTTGCAAAGCAAAAGGTCACGGGTTGATTCCCAGTCAGGGCACATGCCTGGGTTGGCCCACACCTCGATGTTTCTCTCCCTGTCCCTCTCCTCCCCTCCCCTCTCTCTCAGGACAAATACACAACTCATTTTATATGAAGTGGGAGTAACGCTGAGGTTCTCATGGCCCCCACCATGGTCCAGGCGCTGCTCTCTGCCTTGCGCCCCCCCCACCCACCACCCAGCAATCCTAAACTCTCGTGGCCCCGCTTCACAGATGAGGACACCAGGGTGTGGACGGCTTGAACGTGTGGCCCCAGCCGCATACGAGCGAGTGGCAGCGGCTCCCCCAGACACTGCCGCCACCCCACACTCTCAGCCCCAGACTCATCCTCCCTGGGGGCCTGGCCCCTCCCCCTCGCCTGCCCCCACTGTCCGGATTCTGGGTGCCTCTCCAGAGGCAGGTGTCCTTCCTTGACCAGCCGTGTGCGTGTGGTCAGTCTCCCCTGAACAGGAGGGTGTTCTTTCAGGACCCACAGTGGGTCCTTCTGGGTGGTCGCTGTGGCCTGGGCATGGCAAGTAGCCTGGCCTGCGGATTCTGCAGGTTGGCAGGGTTGATGGGGGCAGGGCCTGGAACTGGACACTCGGTCTCTCTGTGAACCGCCCCGTGTGGGTCCCTTTAACTCCCCTCCTGTGTCCTTCCCCTGGGTTTTCACAGGCGCCTGCTCAGGTCCCAAGCTCTCTGCGGGCCCCACATGTGTCCCTGCAGTCAGCCTCTGTCCCTTTCAGGAGATATTGCCCTGTGCCCTACACAGCCGCTTTGCTTTGAGGTGTGGCTGCCCTGCCTCCAACACAGCTGTTGAGGCCCGTCCCTCAGCTCCGAGCGCAGGCCCTGCTCCAGGGCCTCTGTGTGCCGGGTCTCGGCAGCACTGTGTCCTTCACAGGTGGGCTGCTGGCCCGAGGCAAATGCTGACTGTTACAGCCCTCTCTGTTCATGCTGCCTGAACTCACCAGTTCCTTCTGTCTGCCGGCCCTAAGCCACTCCCTCATCAGTGTGAGGGCAGGGGGTGGGGGCCCTCTAAGTAGAGCCTCCAGGCTGACTGGCTTCTGCTGCAGGATGTGCCCTGAAGACACCATTCCCACATAAACCCCACCTTCCTGACACCCCACTCCCTCCCGCCCCATCCCTCCGTCTGCGCCCCCAGCTCAAGCGGATCCCTCCCTCCTGCCTTTCCAGGTTGTCCACCGAGACCTCAAGCCAAGTAACATACTGTACGTGGATGAGTCCGGGAACCCCGAATCCATCCGGATCTGCGACTTCGGCTTCGCCAAGCAGCTGCGCGCTGAGAACGGGCTGCTGATGACACCCTGCTACACGGCCAACTTCGTCGCCCCGGAGGTAAGGCGGGCTCTGAGCCCGCAGGAGACTGCACCTGGTGGAACCTGGGCTCAGCTCGGCAGTCACCTTAGAGAACAGAAATGCCTCAGAAAAGGATCGGCCACTGACCTTGCTCAAACACAACTTATTTCTATTTTACTTGATGCCTGCCCACCACGTCCACAGCAGTGTTACTCACAATGGCCAGGAGGCGGGAGCCACCCCCGAGTGCACTGATGGCTGATGGGTGAACAAAGTGTGATTTAGCCAGTGTTACTCAGCCTCAAAAAGGTGGGCAGGCCTGCCCTGAGCTACAGCTGGGATGCGCCTTGAGGACGTGGTGTGAAGTGAGATGTGCCATTGGAGGCCTGCAGCGGCCAGATTCACACCAACAGAGGGTGGGTGGCGGGGGGGTGCCAGGGGCCAGGCAGGCGGAGGGCATGGGAGTGTCCAGTGGGGACAGAGTATCAGTTTGGGAAGATGAAGAAGCTTGGGAGGTGGTGGTGGTGACGGCTGCACAACAGTGTGAATGTGCCTAAGGCCACTCTTAAAAAACGGTTAGCCCTGGCCGGGTAGCGCAGTGGGTTAGAGCGTCGTCCCGATCCCGATCCACCAAGGTTGTGGGCTCGATCCTGGTCCAGGCACAGACAGGAATCAACCAGTGATTCAAAATAAGTGGAACACATCCATGTGTGTCTCTCTCTCCCCCCACCTTCTCCCTCACTTGCTCGCTCTCTCTTCCTCTATAATAATTTTTTTAAATGGTTAAGATAGTCAATTTTATGTTATATTTATTTTTCCATAATAAAAAATTATCCTGCCTTAAAAACTAAAAGTTTTCTTCTCAGTCTCTCTGTCCTGTACCCTGCAGGAGCTTTGGCTCCCAAGGGCTGGTTCTTGGGGGTCCTACCTGCCCCGTCCCCCACCCTGCCAGGACCATCATCCCATTAGAACGACATGCTGTGAACTTGAATTTCCTTCGCCAGGTGCTCACTTGTCACCCATCTTCCGCTGCAGGTGCTGAAGCGGCAAGGCTACGATGCAGCCTGCGACATCTGGAGTCTGGGTATCCTGCTGTACACCATGCTGGCGGGGTAATGTGGACACTCCCCCGGGCCTTCGTGCCCAAGCTGTCCCCTCAGGGCGCGCCACTTGTCCCCAGGGCACAGGTGTGGGCACACCTGCAGACTTACCAGCCCCTTTCAGGACACCTGGAGAACAGGAGAGGGAACTTGGCCAGGCGTTTTCTTGAGAGGGCATCTCTAGAACTAGGGAGCGGGGGCTGCCAGCCTCAGCCCACCCACAGAGCACCCGATCCTCTGGCTGCACAGCCCCCACCCTCACCACCACGTGGGACCACTCCCTGAGAAGGCTGAGACATCCACTCCTTAAAATCATCCTCTTGAGCCAAGAAGCACCCATAAAAAGTCATGGTCAAGCAGTGCCTTGAAGAAGCCAGACACTGATGGCGCTGTGGCCATCAGGCACGCGTTGACCAGTTTCCCGGGATGAGGCCCTGGCATTAGAGGAAGTGGGTCATGCCTTCATCTCGGGCTCTGCCCTCAGGCTGACCCCTGACCCCACTGGCCTCGCTCCCCTCCCTGTGACTGACAGGACACACACGTGAGGGCTGAGGCTCCTTCCCACCTTGAGGGTCGAGCATTCTGCAAACCCCTGGTTCCCTGCGTCGTCCGGTCTACTGAATGCTTGAGGGGAGGGGTCATCCGACGCTGTCTACTGAAGCAGCGTGGACCGCATGCCCTCATAAGACTGAATGGGAATGGCCTGCGAATTCTGTGGCCTTAAAGAGCATTTTGTAACAAGTCAGTAATTAGTGCCGACGGTGAAAGAGGAGCAGCCCCGAGGTCCTGACATCACACGGCTGCGTCACCGTGTGGCTCTTCCGATGGTCACGATGCCTGTTCACTAAACCGGGTCACAGCTTTGCTGTTAGAACCACACCAAACTCCACGCTGGGGAAGTGTGTACTGGTGTGCCCTGATTCACGCTCAGGGGTGGCAGAAGAGACATCCCTCACACCCTCTCCGTGTGCGAAGCACCACGCATGTACCTCCTCAGTATCTGTGCATTTCCCTGCTAAGGTCCCTGGGAGCACATGCTTCTCCCCATTTTGCAACTGAAGCCCAAAACCCAATTTGTCAAAGAACCCAGAGTTGGTAACGTCAACCAGGGCCTCTCAGACTTCGAGTCTCAGGCTCTCATCCATCATATTATGCCATCACCATGGAAACCGAATCACCAGGCATACCACTCCAACACACTGTCACCAGGGAACCCAGGAGTGGTCCAGAAAAGCCTCTCCGGGGCTCATGGAGCCTTTGTCACTTGCCCTGTTGACCCCTAGCCTTGACCAAGTAAGGAAAACAGACGTAGCATTAAGAAGTAAGTTGTGCTTTATCCTGAATCCTGGATTTGGAGCATCAAGGGGAAGAAAAGGCCGTTTTTAACAACAGAGTGGCTGCATTCCATTGTGAGCTTCATTTGAGACTTAAAATGGAAGCTCATTTCCATAAACGCTCTCCTCACACAGATTCACCCCCTTTGCAAACGGCCCAGACGACACCCCCGAGGAGATTCTGGCGCGGATCAGCAGTGGGAAGTATGCCCTTTCCGGGGGGAACTGGGACTTCGTCTCCAATGCAGCCAAGGTGAGCTTGCCGCCCAGGTGCTGCCCTGGGTGTAGAAACCCCATAGCGGCCATTCCGTCTGAGACAGAGCTCGAGGACGCCGTGCGTGTAAACAACATGGATGCTTTACCCCCATAGGTTTTTTTTAAGGCTGCTCAGCTAAAAAAATATATAAATATTTCATAGTGCTTTTCACATTTTCTATGGGCTTGGTGTATCAGAACCAATGAGATGTACATGCATATACAGGGAGACAGGGACAGAGGCATTTATGTTTGAGAAATTGGCCCATGTGATTGTGGAGGCTGGTGAGTCCACAACCCGCACAGCAGGCTGCAGGCGGCAGGCTCAGGGAGCATCGAGGCTGCAGCTCTCGTACACAGCCCTCACATTGGAAGAGTTCCCGGCTCCTCAGGGAACTCAGTCTTTTTTCTTTTAAGACCTTCCTCTGATTGGGTGAGGCCCATCCACGATGGAGGGTAATCTGCTTCACTCAAACTCCAGATGTAAATGTTAATGTCATCTAAGAGGTACCTCTAGAAATACAGAAACTTGTAGGCTGGTGTTTGGCCAAACGCTGGTACCTCAGCCTAACGGAGCTGACGCAGAAAACCATCCGTCACGCGGTTAGTGACGTTGCAGAATGACGGCCCCTTGTGATCACAGACGGACGAAGCAGGGCCCCGAAGCAGGGTCCAGGGGCGTGTCTCTGTTCTCTGTTCCAATACTTTGCATCCGGGCTTCTCTGCAGCTGCACTGGGTGCGACCAGCCCTGGTCCTTGGGTTCGTCAGAGGTGGTCTGTTTGAGCTGACACCATCAAATCCCGCTCCCCTCAAATAGGACATCAGAATCCCACCACTCGGACGAGGCAGCACAAACCGTCTCTTTCCTGTGGTTCCGTAAAGTGACTGCAGGAAGAACAGACCATCTGGGGCTCTGACTGCAACTCTGCTGTGACTCACCATGTGACCTCATGCGGGGTCCGGGGGCGGAGATGGGGAGGTGATGGCAGAGGTGGTGATGGAGGTGACAGTGAAGAAGATGGGGAGATGACGGAGATGTGGGGGAGACACTGAAGGTGATGGCAGAGGTGGGGGGAGCTGGCGTTTAGTGACCCTGACCCTCCGTAGGCTCCCTCCCATCCATTCTGTCTCAAGTGAGCACAGGAATTCTCCCGGTTCAGGGCATGGGTGCTGGTGGTTTCTTCGGGATACAATCTCCGAAGCGGGCGTCAGGGCCGGGAGACAGTGCTGGGACAGGAGGGAAGTCACCAAGGGCAGAGGCTTCCCTGCCCTAGGACCTTGCCAACCTCTTCCTGCCCCATCACTGCCATGCCCTCCCTCCCACCCCTGCCCTCCCCAGGCCCTGGTGCCTTCCCCACTGCTTTGCGCAACAGGCAACCTGCCCTCCAGGCCTCCGGAAACGGCTCAGCCCACGTCTCCCTTTGCTCTCACTGCCTCCACGTTTGAACGTGCAAGAAGGCCTTTCTCACAACAAGACCTTCAGCCAGTCAGTGTAGGCCTCTCTGCTTCCATGTCCTCACAAGGGGAACTGAGAACAATACTGCAGGACCCATTTGTTTCAAGAAGTTACCCAGGTTAATGTTATCAGATATTAAAAGGCATCGGGTTTCTCTGTGTAAGAAAAGGGTATTTTGTAGCACTTCTGTGGTGCGGTTTTTGATCTGAGACCCTGCAGAGAAATTCGACTTTCCATTATGTGCTCACGCTCCGATTCCCTTATCTCATGTCCAAGTGTGGTGAGCTCAGGCTCCCAGATGGGCCTGGGCGCTCATCTCGGGCCTCCCTGGGCACGTGGTTAACCACTATAGACACCGCCATCTACAGAGCAGGGACAGTAATGGCCCTCGCCCCCACAAGGATGATCCTGATGACTCACAAGAACAGGTGCATGAGTGCCTTGTGAACGCAAATCACAGTTCTAATTGCACACGTGTGTACCTGTGTGTGCGTGCAGTGCAACATGGACGTGTAACGTGAGCGCTGCGTTAGTGACCAGTTTCAGGGGTTGTTATAGTTACTTTACAAGCAAATAATCCAACCCTGTCCCTCAGACAGGGGCCCGTGGGACATACGGGATGGTCACGGGCCGTCGGCTCCGTGGCTGGCGATTATTTGTAGCAGATGTCTGCGGGCAGTCCTGACGAAACGTGGCCACGCACATCGTTGGAGATCGGCCTACTGCCTTTGGGATGTTCCTTGGTCCAGCCTCTCCCTTTGGGAGGGTATCATCTTCATAAAGTAGTATTTCAGTAACTCACACGCACCATTTAACACCCACACATGTGGTTTGTCTTTAGACGTAAAACCTTTAACACAACATAAACCTCTCAGGGTGAAACAGGAAAACCAGCCACTTGCTTACAAACCTGAAAATAAATGCTTGACCCCAAAATGCACAGACTCGCCGAAGAACAGCAGCTGAGGGGGAAGGGAGTTTGCTCAGGGGCCCTGGGAACAGCCTGGACCACCCCCTTCCTCTCCTGCCCGACCTTCCCCGCAGGACGTGGTCTCCAAAATGCTCCACGTGGACCCGCAGCAGCGTCTGACAGCAGTCCAGGTCCTGAAACACCCATGGATTGTGAGCCGAGAGTACCTGTCCCCAAATCAGCTCAGCAGACAGGACGTCCACCTGGTGAAGGTACTTACAAGGGTCAGGAGAGCAAAGCAGTGGGGGCGGGGGGCCCAGAAGAGGCTCTGTGAGCTCCTCAGTAGCCCAGAGAATCGCAGTGTGCGGGAAGGGGTCCCAGGTGCACCAGCAGACCGGCATCTCATCACGCACGTGCAGGCGCATGCAGCCCTCTGAGTAGGTCACAACATCTGTTAACACGGCTAACAGCTTCCACGTGTGTGCGTGGCAGAGCAGCGGGGAGAGGGACACAGGCAGACGGAGTCAGTGAGCCAGGGGAGGTGGAGGGAAGGCCTCGGGGCCATGCAGCTTCTGGTCCCCAGTTCCTCCGTTCTGGACCAGAGCTCGGCCAGCGTCCCCGACAGCACAGACAGGAAGTGTTTGAGGCTTTCTGAACCAGATGCCCTTGTCTCGAGGACTCAGCTCGGCCACTGACGCACAGAGACACCCCTGGGCAGCAGGCCCCTGGATGGGTGTGGCTGGGTTTCAGTGAACCTAGACCCACACAGGTGGCAGCCCCTGGGCCAGGCGCAGCAAGGGTCCCGTGATTTTCCTGATTCCTTGCACATGCACCTTGGCGTTGGACTCTGCCTCTTAAATGAGTGTGACCTGAGCCGTAGGGGCTGTGAAAGAGGCACAGGGCTGCAGATTGAGCGAAGGTGGGGACGTGACCCCCCACCCGCCCCGTGCTCATGCCAGCCCACAGTGGGAGCCTCTTGCCCCCAGGAGCCTCGGGCTTTCGGCCCACGGGGGCTGCTCGTTCTGTTCATGTGCTGCAGGAGAGTTGCCACCTGACCACCCCCAAGCTTGGTTTTCCTGACCTGGTGATGTGACCGTTACTTCTGAGTCCCTGCAGTCCTATGTCCTTGAATGAACGATGGACCCACAGGCAGGCGCAGGCCCCTGGCTAGGTGGCCACCCTTGGCTCTGTGGCTGGAGAAGGACTGCCAGGTCCCAGGGTCATGGGCAGGGGGAGGGGGTGCAGTCTCCTGGGTCCGGCTGTGCAGGTCACCCGCCACAGGAGCTCACTAGTCCACCTGCCGAGGCCGTGGCCCCTCCCTGCACAGCCTTGGAGAGGCGCCACCTTCTCTCTGCTTTGCTGTCAGGACTTGCTGGTGGCCTCTCCTCTCAGCAGTTTGTGAGATCCCATCTGCCCCACACGCAGAAGTGGGCCACAAAGCACACCAGGGTGCCACTCTGCAGGGGCCTCCATCGGAGCAGCAGCCTCACAGGGCAGGGAGAGGGCGCAGGGGGAGGCGCCCTCCTCGGAGAAGTGGAGGCGGCCCCGGCCTGCGGGGCTTGGAGCTCCCCGGTTAGGAGCAGTCTACCCTGAGGATTCAGGCCTGCCACAGTTCCCCAAGTTAGTCCAGCTCCTCGAACGTGGCCAAGTGGCAGTGGCGAGGCCCTGGTTGGGGACAAGTGTGCACGTGTGGACTCAGCAGGCCCAGAGCAGACGTGGCCCAGCTGGAAGTGGGGGTGCTGGACCTCACCGGGGCACAGTTCAAGGCTGGCGGGGGTGTTAGGCAGGCACAGTAATAAGGCCCTGGGCTTACCACACTCAGTGGCCCGCAGAGGCCTTGCCCCCACCCCCTGGACGTGGAGGACAGCAACGCCTGAGAGGCCGTGGCCGCCGGCACCCAGCTGGGGTGGTGGCAGTGCAGTCACCCGGCCCCTCCCTTGTTTTTCAGGGCGCGATGGCCGCCACCTACTTTGCTCTCAACAGGACCCCTCAGGCCCCGAGGCTGGAGCCGGTGCTGTCCTCCAGCCTGGCCCAGCGCAGAGGCATGAAGAGACTCACGTCCACGCGGTTGTAGTGCCAGGGCCTGCGCCATCCTCAGCTTGTGACACCGGCATTGCGGGCGTTGCTGGAGTGACCACAGGCACCTCTGCTCGGCCCACATTTCCTCGTTCAGCCCAAGAGGGTCCGGACGGCGACTTCCCAATGCCGCCTCGCTCTGCCAGCCTTGCCGCCTCCTTCCCCGAAAGCCACATGGACTGCGGGCACCGCAGCCACCACACCGAACACCTGGGTTCCTGCTGGCTGTTCATCACCATGGCTCCTGCTCATGCGGACAGGTGTTTTCCCAACGAGAAAGCCGGTCACCTGGTCAGATCTGTGACACGTGGGCCTCGTTGTATGTAGGAGGGAGCAGGCTTCGAGGTCCCGGGGAGCCCATGGCTGAAGAATGTCAGAGCAAGCAATGGGCACCAGAGCAGAGCCCGGTCCCCTGAAGACGACCCAAAGAGCCTTTGTCTCGTGGCCTCTGGCACCAAGCACCCGCTGGCTGAGGGCCGGCTACAGGGCCTGCTTCCCCGCAGAAGTGGGTCTGCTCGCCTTGCTCCACTTGCCGTCCATGGAAGCCTGCGCCCATTGGGACCCTGAACTCAGTCCCCTGTGTCTCCTCGCCAGGACAAGAGGGGACATCGGGGAGCAGGGAGCTTTGGCAGCAGGGTGGCAGCTGCTCTGCATTGTGTGTGTTTCTGTCCCACGGACCCACCTTCACCAGCACTCTGTGACCGTTGGCGTGTCCCAGGGTGCACGCTCAGATGTGCGTGCTGCTGCCAGCCAGTGTGCGTTCCTGCCAAACAACTGCCCCCGGCTCAGCTGCTGCCCAGGTCTGCAGGAGAGAGCACGTGTGTCCCTCGGTGTCCTCCCAGCCCTTCCCCAGCCAGTCTGCAGGAAGACCACCACTCACCCCTCACCCGTCTGTCCCTCTGCGCTCCGGCAGGGCTGCAGGAGCACCTGTCAGCCACAGCCAGGCTCTCACTAAAGAGATGTGCTCCACTGTTTCTCTCGTCCCTCGACCTCTGCTCACTCTCTCACACACACACACCCGCCACCTTCTGAAAGTGACTCTAGCTTGGTCCGCTGTTTCGGACCTCAGAATGCAAGCTGAATTATTGCACACGGCATTTTTGTCACAGCACCACAAGACATGGGCGGTGGGGACAGATCCGTGCCCCTGTGTTCCCACAAAGCCCCATTAGGCATTTCCTGTTTTCTCAATAGAAAATGCTTCCCAAGGCTCTGACAACATCGCCCCCAGTGGTCTTGCTGAGGTCCGAGTAGCTTCATGAATGGGAACAGGGACAGCTGGAGCCCTGGGAGGCCCCAGGGTTTCCCCGCCTGGAGCCCGCCTGAGTCTTTGTGTCTTGTGTGCCAGGCAGCCCCCAGCCACCCGCTGGGCCCTTGGCCTGGCCTGTCTGCACGAGGCTTGTCCCCAAACTCTGACGGAGGGACCCGGAGCTGAGAGGCCTGAGAGGGTGGTGGGACAGCAGATGTGCCCACGCTGTCATCCCCGCTGTGACGACCCAGTCCCCATCCATCTCTGCTCTGCAGAGTATGGCCTGACATCCAAGCTCTCAGCTCCAAAGGGACCCGTGAGGCTGACCTCGCCCCCACACTGCCCTGCCCCGCTGAGTCTGTGAAATGCCCTGTCCCCACCCTCGTGCAGGGCGAGGTGAAGGGGAGATACCAACCAGAAACCTACCTTTCCAAAGGCACATGGGGAATCCAGCGTCCACTCCACCAGGCAGGGATGACAAGGCGATGGGTGTCTTCCCCATGCCTGGGCCAGCTCCCCTCGCTCAGTGAACAGTGACATCGGACTCATACAGGTGACAGACAGGAAGTCACACAGTCCCCACTCACAGCCCTGGGTCGTGACACCACAGGATTCGTTCAGAAAAAAGCTGTGAGCCTCAGGCCTCTGGCCCACCATGAAACGGACCCTTCATGACACCTCTAGGGTGTCACCCCACCCCGGTGGCCCCCAGTTTGAGAGAACCTGGCTCACCTCACATCATCAGTGTGACGGCCTTCACAGAGGCCAACCCCACGTCAGACTGGGCAAGTATGAGGCATCCCTCCTGTCCTGTGATCAGACCGTGTGGCTGTGAACTGGCTTCCTGTGTGTCCCATGTTCGGAAGGCCATTCGCTTTCTAAGTGGTGATAGTTCTCAGTGCTGTCCTGTAAACGGTGTCCCCGAGGCCACGTGCCGGACGTCCTTGTCCTTCCCGGGTCTCTGCAGCAGCTGGTGACTGACCGCGCTGCCTTCGCTCCCACGTGCTCGTAGCCCTCACCTCGGAGAGTGACAAAGACTCTGGCAGGGAACAGCGCCTGAGCCAGGAGGAAAAGACCTCCCGGGCTCGGGAGGTCACGTGGCACGGGACGAGCGCTCGTGCATAAAGGCTAGTGGTGGCCGGCGTGGCGCGCCCTTCCTCCCGCACCCCGGCCTCGCACTTTGTTTACAAGCCGCTTCCGTTCACGGGCCCTTCTGCTTGCGCTTTCGGTTTGTGTTCGAGACGGGCGGCCCCTGTACAGGTATTTATTACGCTTTCCAGACTTTCTGAATAGGTTTTTTAAATAAACGTGGGTTTTATGAAGTGTAATACTTTCCTCGCCTCGCGTCTTGGGCTTGCTTCCTTGTTTCCCATAATGCCTTGCAAGTAAGCCCCTCCTCCCGGTCTTTGGGGGGCTGTCCCCCTGCTATTGAGTGACGGACCTCGTGGGGCAGGTGTGCCCATCGCGCCCGCTCTGCACGGAGAGCCGTGTGCGGGCGCGCGGGGGCGTGTGCGCATGCGTGCGTGAGTGCACTCAGAGGGCACAGGGACACCGGGAGGGCGTGGTGGCACAACCCAGACGGGTCAAAGCCCCCACGGGGCCAGCGAGAGGCTGCTGGGCAGACAGGGAGAGCAGTTCTGGTGGCCAGTCTCTTAAAATTATCGGGGCTGTCCCGCGGACGCAGGGCCCCAACCCTCGGCATCCGGCTCAGGCGGCCCTTGAGCGGCCCGCGCTGCTCCCCACGTCGCCTGGCACTCAGCGAGGCAGACGCTGAAGCGGGACTGGTTCAGGGGCACCCGCCGGGACAGCCCTGCCCGCGGGAGCACCCTGTCCGGGGGCCCCAGCGGCAGGGGCGCCCGGCACAAACAGCTGACTGTCGTGGCTGATGAGTAGATGAGGTTCTGCACGGGGACTACGATCCCACGTTCGCCAGCACGACACGAGTGGCCTGAGAGATTCCCACCAGGGCTTTGGTGTGCCGGGGGGGGGGGGGGGGGGGGGGGGGGGGGGGGGGGGGGGGGGGGGGGGGGGGGGGGGGGGGGGGGGGGGAGATGGCCTTCTTGACCTTGGGAGGTTGGTCACATGATTCCTCTGGAAAGTGCTCTCCGCGTGTTTGCGCTTGTCACAATTTACCACTAGGGGGCGGTGACCAGTTTCCTGCAAAGGTGCACTTGGAACCTGCAGGTGTTGGCGGAGGTGCTCACCTCTCCGCCCCTCCCCCGTCCCTGCCCCTCCCAGGGCGGCTGTGTCTCCTGGAAAAAGTCCAGGTGTGCCCGCGGTCTGGGACGCTGCTGCCGGCTCCTCTCGTGCCCCGACCTGGTGCTCCGGGCCGAGGAGGGGCCTGTGATCTGCGTCCATACCGACAGGAGCTGGCAGAGTCATAAGCCCGCCGCCGCGGACCTGCACAGCCAAACGTGCTGTTTGCTTGAGTGTGGGTTCGTTGTGCAGTAACACTGGTTCCCTCACACCCAGAAGAAAGTCTGAAATGTCTCCTTTAAGACGCCTCCTTACAAGGGTCAGAAGTTACCTAATAAATGACTTTACTAGACAAAATCCTTCGTACGACAGACAGGTCTGCAAGGAAAAACATGATTTAAATAGGGTTTTCATGGTGAAAATGGTTGTGCGTCTTACCAGCTCAGGAAACTGCTCAGGAGACTGTCAGACGTTAGGTCTGGAATCCATCCGTTTGTTTGGTAACTTATTTATTTTTGTTTCGAGAGAAGGGAAGAGAGGGAGGGAAACATGGATGTGGGTCGGCTGTCTCTCATATGTGCCCTGACCAGGGACACAACTGTAACCCAGGCATGTGCCCTGACCAGGAATCAACCAGAAGCCTTTCCCTTTGAGAGCCTGAAGCCAAAGTGACTGAGCCACACGGGTCAGGGCTCCATCTGTATTTGTAAGTGTCTCTGTGATTCCGGAGTCAGCCCTGTTCGGGGGCACTATTTATCCTGGGGGTGGGACTGGGGCTGTGGCTCTAAGTTCCTGGGCTTAAACAGTGAAATCTGACTCCCCTCCTCTCCCTCCTGTCTGGCCCAGCTCCACCAACCCGGCCTCCTAACAAAACCTCAGCCTGGGGCCCCAACAAGAGGCGTTTCTGGCAGTTCTGGGGCTGGAAGTCCAAGATCAAGGTGCTGGCAGTTGGGCATCTGGTGTGGACCTGCCTTCCGGACTCACAGACACTCTGATCTGTTCTTATATGGCACCTGCCCTCATGACCTCATCTAAACCTACTCACCTCCCTAAGGCCCCCCCAAATACCATCACACGGCAGCGGTGGGGGGAGGGGTAAGACTGAATGGATGAACGTGAGAGCACACAAGCACTCAGCCCCTTGTGCCTCCTTTGCTGTGAGCTCCTTGCTCAGAAACAGCGCCCTGTGCTTACAATGTCAACAGGCATTGAGTTGCCCTCTGCGGTCATGCCAGCAGGAGCCCCGTGTATGCAGAGTGTCAGCTCACCAGGGAGAACGTCCCTGAAGCCAGGGAGGGTGCTGTGGGGACCAGCGGGCCCCTCACACAGGCTCCCAGCTGTTTCTTGTCGTGGGGGAGCCTGGTCTGCTCTGCAGCCGCCTCTGCCTGGCACGCCCTTCCCCAGCCTCACAAGGGTTGGCTCCTCAGAGAGGCTTCCTGAGAATCCCACCCAAAGCACAGCCGCCCACCCCAGTAAAGTTCTGCTGTCTCCCTAGCCTGCCTGTCTCTTCCTGGCACTCAACGTGACCCAGCGTTGACACCTTCGCCCTCTGCCTGTGTCTCCAGTTGGACTGTGATCACGGTGTCCATGTGGACAGCTAGATATTAACAAAGGAAGGGAGCAAAGGGAAGCAAGCAGACATTACGATGCATGATAAACTAGGAAGCATAAGCCTCCTTGCTTTGCTGGGAAGTTACAGCTTCACACACTGGGGAACCCAGGGAACCACCGGTCTGTCCCCCACAGATCCCTGGGGGGAGGGACAAACGATAAAGGGGGTGTTCTGCACATGTGCAGTAGGAGTCAAGATGGCGACCTTAGAGACTGGTCAGTCTAGCCTGGGGAAAGGGCTGGATTGGATAAGAGACACAACCCTGGAAGATCTAGGCAATGGATTGGTTAGGAGGTGGACCCATCAGCAGCCTGCAAAAACTGGGGAAGTTGATTGGTTATTCTGAAAAAGCTCCTGGTCCATCCCAAGCCCAAGATAGTATAATAACCTGAGCCTAAAAAGATGTCACCCCTTCTCTCTCTCGCCTGGCAACACGGGCTTGCCCCATTCCTCCGTGCCAGTCAGTGTGGGCTGGGCAGCGTGCCAGCTCTCTCCACCGCAGCCATGTGGGGACAGCAGCTATTTGCGGCCCAGTGTCCCCAGGGACTCCAAACACAGCCCCAGCCAAGGCGCAGCCAGAAAAACAGGCTGAGCTAGTCGGATGGTGAGAAAGGCTGGACTTGGACTGGGCTAGCCTTGGCACAAGATGTCTGGACACTGGTCCTATTGCTGGCCCTGACGAAGGCAAAGTTGGGCCTTCTCCATGGTAGGATGGACAGAGATGGGACACTGAGAACCCCGGGGCACGCCTTTGATTTTTGCACCTGGCACCACAAGTAACCCTTCCCACAGTCTCCTATGTGCAGGTCTCCCGGAAGGTTTCCTTGCAGCACCGCGAGAACCCCACTCCATGGGCAGCGACTGCAGAATCCATATCTGCCGTTTGCCTGGACCCTGGGGGGCAGTAGCTGACCTGGCTCTCGTGGGCGCTCGGCACCGCCCGAGGGATAAACGAGACTGAGCCAGGAGACAAAACTGACCACAGCACAGGGACCAGGCTGGAGCCCACACGTAGGCCTGAGCTGCTTCCTCTGGTTAGAAAACCTCCCCTTCTCCCTGATCCCCACCCCACCAGCCCCTGGAAAACTGAGTTTGGGCACACAGTCTGAGAAAGCACCTTGGCTGTGGCAGCTGGAAGTCACATTCTTGGTTCACATTTCAGCTCCGGGCCCTGTGAGCTGCGTGCGGACCAAGGTCTCAGGGCTTCTGTGATATGGGCGTGGGGTGAAGTATGGGTGTGCTTCTCCTTCCTCCTGGGGGGACATGGGTGAGAGTGCATGGAATGCGGGGGCGGGGGGTGGCGGGGAGGGCCAGCCACCCTGCTTCCCACTCTCAGTCAGTGGAAATGTCTGGAGTCACTTTCATTGCCATTCGAGCCTCTGTCCCCTTCAAGCAAACCATCCAAGGACACCAGAGTCTGCTCTGAACACAGAACTTTGTGGGGCTGCATCTCTTCTTTTGAAGAGTAGAAATAGGCCAAAGTTGGTGGATGGGACACACCAAATATTAGCTTCCAGATACACCGCTTGGAAGTGCCGAGCGGCCCGGCCCACGTGGAAGCTGCTCTGAGGTCAAGGGAACAAACAGCACCCAGTCCAACTTCAGCCCAGCCTGTGGGTGCAGGGGTTCTCAAGAAACAAACCGACCTCATTCTGTGTTCTGATGTTGCTGACGAATCTGGGTCACGGAAGCATACCCACTGTGTGTTCACGTCACACAGGCCACATTCAGTCGGCGCTTCTTACCTCCGTGGCTCCCACCACATTTAGGGATGTGCGGACGAGGCCTCGACAAGGTCGGTGGAGTTCAAGTTTCCACCCACAGCTCTAGGCTAAGGAGAGGCGCCATCATGGGAGGCTAGGGGTGGCTCAGGTGCGACAAGAGGCAAGTGGCACAGTTGCCATGGCCACAAGACACCGTTGTGCACACGAGAGGGACATATCGGCCAACCACGCATGGAGAGTGGCAGGGCGGGCCTGTGACATGCGGCAGTTAAAGAAAATTCACGTTCATGAAAAACATGTTAAGCCAAGATCGTGTGTCATAATATACATACATTTTGTGACTGCTTGAAACTTCATTTAAGTTTTAAAAAAGTTATAATGATACACTGACCTAAAAGCACCTTATCTAGTCCGATGAAGAGCAAGATATGAATGAACAAAGACCAGCTGGGCTGCTCGGGCAGCGAGCCAGCTGCCCGGCCAGCGCCAGACTTTCAAACGTAGACAGAAGCATCGCCAACCTGAGGCACGAAAAGTAACAGCAGGGAGCAGGCATTTCGGAGAGTCAGCTAGGGGTGAAAACGCTAGTTTCTACCACAACGAATGGAGCTCTGGCTGCGTTGGCTGAAAATCGAGATTTATTGGAATATTTTCAAAAGGCACTGATGTGTCTCTTACTGCTTTGTTCCAGAGTGTGATACGTATTGAAAATATCTATATTCCATTTCCCAGGGTAGACACGATGGAACGTGTCTGGATGGAGTGTTTAAACTGCTCAGTTAGTAAATTCGGTCAGTCCGACTGACCATCGGGTCGTGGAGCTGGTACAAGAAGTCAAAGGCCCCGAATGCGGTGACATTTGCCAGCGCCTTCTGGCTGAGCCGTGGAAAAATTTCACAATGATTTACTTCAACTTTACCTCCCATTCCTGAAGTTCTGGAAATAAAGGGAGTATTTGCCAAATGTTAGATGATGAAGGGCAAGTGGCAGTGGCTTTGCCTTTGTGCCAATGTCACACTGCCTGCGAATGAGCTAAACCTGAAGTTTAGACGCGTCCTTTTAGAGATTATTCGGGATCTAGCTAGACAGGTAGACAGGCAGGAGAATCTATTTGCAATTGAAAATTTTGGAATGCAAATCCGTAACCATGATTTCACAAACATTTCTAACGTGAACAGGCAGGACGGCTAGTGGTGATGTCAATTAGCCTTGTGTAAATTAGCTGAGAAATCGACCCCCCGCACTGAAGAGGGGCCGTTCGGTTGTGCAACAACTAACCTTTCGACTCAAAGCCAGCACAGCCGGCACAGCTGAGTTGCAGCAACTGAAGGTCAATTTGCTTAACTCGAACCTGTCATTTTGAAACTGATGTTGCTTTTGCTTCAAAGTAAATTCTTCTAAAAAAAGATGAAGTACTTTTGTCAATGTGAGTGCAACATTCAAGGAAAATGAGTTTGGGGGCACTCGTTTCCGATGGGGAAAACTCTTCAGTGTGTTTGGAATAAGTTGGATACATGAGTATACTTTTCTAAACTGTAAATTCCATGAAAGTTAAACAGAGGTCAAGCATTGCCGATGAAAATTCGGCGTCTGAATTGAGGTGAACTGTAAGTCTAAAACTCAGATCAGAGTTTGAGGACTTGGTATGAAAGGAAGAACACGGAATATTTCCATGGTGGTTTCTATGTTGATTACGTATTGAAATAGCATCTCGGACTAAATAGAACATGCTGAAATGAATCCCACCTGTTCTTTTCACATTCGAATGTTGTCACTGAAACCATTCTGCACGGGGCCCCTCCCCCCACCCACGCCCAGGTGTGCGGACCTGAAGGGCTCAGTTCCACTCACCGCACACATTCGATTCTTCGACTCATTCCTCTAAGGGGTGTCCAGCCTTGTGGCATCCCTGTCCCACACTGGAAGAGGAGCTGTCTTGGGCCACACGTTAAATACATTGTAACAAATAATCACAGAAAACACTCATCATGTTGTAAGTAAATTTATGATTTTGTGTTGGGCCACATTAACAGCCATCCAGGGCTGCATGCCTCCCACAGGCCGAGGGTTGGACCCACCTGCAACCCTTTCACTTTGTGGGACCTGGAGGTGGAGCTACGGGCCCAGTTGGATTCAGGTCCAAGATGTGGGGTGGACGGTTCCTACATGCCACTCACTCAATGTGGCATTGCTGCAGGAGGCACCTCCAGGTCCATGAGCAGACCCCCCCCCTCACCCCCCGTAAATTTGTAAACATTCCCTGGGAGGCCTCCGCTGGTCCCCACCCACACACACCAGGGTTTGAGCGTCCATTCCTTGATGGTTTCCGTCTGGATCAGTCACTTCACAGGGATAGCAAACCGGTGTGCTTCTAATTCTACCTTTCCTTCTGGATTCGCTGGACTTATGAAAACAAGGAATCCCCTTCAATACTAGGCTACCTGAGGTAGGGCACACAGGTAACTGCTCTTTCTCTGTGATGAGAGAGTTTCTAGGGATTTGTTTTATTTGCTTTTCTATGTATCTTTTTGAGGTTTTTCTTTTTTTATTGCTGTTACATTTTTAAAAGTAACTTATTTGGGACATAATTCACATGGCACACAATCCACCCGTCTTTAGCATATTCATAGAGTGGCCTGACCATCCCTAGAATCAGTGTTAGACTGTTTTCGTCACCCTGGAGGAGAGCGTGGCCCGATGTCCTTTACCTTTTCCACCCGCTCTCCTGGCCACAGGTAGCTGCCACTCCTTTACTGTGTCGTGGACGTTCACATGAGTGGAATCACATGACACGTGGGCCTTTGTGGCTGGCTTCTTTCACTTAATTTCTGCCTGGAAATGTAACTCAACATTGGACATCATATTTAAACCTACTTCATGGGTCATTTTTTTGTTATAGGAACTTTTGCTCTTAGAAAACCTCCCGACCGACGGTTGCTCAGTGACTGAGATGATCACCGAGGTCTATGAGGCTCCACCCGGAAATCCACGAGAAACCAGGGAAGATGTGCGCCCTTGACGGAGCCAGAGGGTCAAGCCCCCCTCTGCTCGGGGTCTCTTGTGGCTCAGATGTGGCCTTGGGCACCTAAGGAAACCACGTTCCTTCCCTCTTATGTAGGACATGGTGTGACTTTTAGGTTATTTTTTAGAGTTTCAATTTTCTAGATTAAAAAAGCTGAGGCCTAGGGAGTTTTAGTAACGTGCCAAATGTGCTCAGCCCCCAAAGGGCAGGGCTGGGAGGTCTGAGTTCTCCACCACACACCCGGGCTCCGAGGGTGTGGCCTTCCTGGCGGGGCACTCGGCCACCGAGAACACTCCTTCCCTTCGGGCTCATGCTTCAGGAAGTTTGGGAAATGCCACTTGGAACAACGTAGGGCTGGGCCTTCCGAAATTTGTATGAAATAATGTAGCTGGGTCCCTCATCTCCTCTGATGCTCTCTTGTGCATGAGGCTGTATCGCCTGCTCTGTATTTCAAGTGGCAAAGGTACGGATTAACACAGAAGTCCTCCGCTCTGTGGCAATGTGACTCGGGGAGAACCGCAGACGCCAGGCTGAGGGGGCTGGGCTCAGATCCCAGGTTAGGTGCTTGTTGGACATTGTCCCCTTGTCACACACGTGCTCCTTAAACACTGCAGCTCAGCAAGGGAACACCACGACGGAAGGCTCAAAGGCTCAAGTGCAGCCCGCATGCGGGCCTAGCAGTGACGACAATGACCGGGGCAGGGGCCCTCAGCAGTGTTTCTCCAGGTGCTGTTGCTGGGGCATCTCAGGCCACTTCCCAGGCCCCCCCTCCCCCAGCCCCTGCTCCAACCCTCTGAGGCTGAGGTTGTGTATATGGGGGCCAGTGGGGGTTGCTTAAGAATCTGCAGGTGATTCTTCTGACCGCTCAAATTTCAGAACCACTGGTCAGGAAAGAAAGAAAATATTAGGGGATAAGACTGAACACAGTGAGATCCAGAAGTCTGCTCTCACCCTGGGGGCAGCGCGGGGGGCGGGGGTGAGGGGTGAGGAGGGACATGTCTCTCCTGTCCACCAATCTTGTCAGGGCAGTTTGGTTTTTATTCAAGAAGCCCTCGGTTTCCTTACACCCACCTTCTGGGTTGATAGGAGGAGAGATAATGTACAAGTGCCTAGCAGTCAACAAAAGGTAGCTATTGGTATTATCAATAATCAAAACCCTTTTGCTTGTCTTTAGGTCATACATTCCTACCTCCACCCCGAAGCACGAGAGGCATATTGCAGCCTTCCTGGTGTTGTTATGAGACTGTAATATTGGGCACTGAGGTTCACCCACAGAAGTTCAATGCCAGGTACGACCCACAGAGATCCTAGCAGGAAAGGAATCTGATTTGATCAACAGCTTGCTATTTTAATTCTCAAAAGCATTTCTTCTTCTTTAATGTCATTTACCTTGAATAGAGAGCATGTATTCATTCTACATACTTCAGAAGAAACAAGAGTATGCACTGAAATGTTGCCCTCCATCCCTCGCCCCTTAACCATCCTTAGATGCCATCACTGCTAACATTTCTCCTGTGTCTTTGCAAACATGAAGTTTTACTTCCGTTGCCCTAGGCACAAGTGAGTAGCGTACTTTACACACTATTCTGCACCTTGATATTTTACTTGTAAATATTGAAGATCTTTCTGCATCAGCACCAGAGCTCCCTTATTCTTTCTAACTACTGCAGGTATCCCATGGAATGGAGGCGCCCTGCTCTACTGGAGGCTCCCTGAGGGAGGACGCAAATGGCTCCCAACCTCGCACGTTGACGGCAGTTGCTGTGCTGCGAAACTGCACAAACCTGCTTGTCCACCTGGGGACGTATCTGTAGAAATGGACTTGCTGGGCCGCAGGGCACGTCCATCTCTAACGTGAACACGTTCGCCCTCTAGAGATGTTCATATTCTAATTCACGTCTGTGATGTCCGAGTCCCTGTCCCCATACCTTCACCGAAGGCACCTTACATGACTGAAATCATCTACATGTGGGGCCAGTATAAAAAATTAAAAACAAACAAAACCCTGAACAATAGAAACCTCGCTGTTCCCTCTGTGACTCGATGCACCCGCGCGCCCCGCTGGGCTTAGGTGGCCTTTGTCCCAGGACAGCGGCGCGGCCGCTCTCCCGCGCCCCGCCCTGCCCTGCGCCCACCCTTCTGCTGGCCCAGGCGGAAGCCTGGAGGATCCGGGCGCTGAACCCGCCGCCCGCAGATCCGGGCCGCACCGCCCTGGTGGGGGCGCCGCACCCCACAGCCACCGCCTAGCAATCGCCAGCCAATCGCCGGGCCGGGCCAAGGGACCGCAGAGGCCCCGCCCCGCGCGCCGCCAAGGGGCGGGGAGAAGGTGTGCGGCGCGCGCGAGCCAATCCGCTGGCTGCCTCCCTCCCCGAGCCCTCCCATAGGCCCAGAGTCGGGGGCAGTAAGGCGGGGCGAGGCTGTCGTGACGCGGGCCGGCCGGCGGGCGCGGTGTCCGCTCTGTCCGCTGTGCGGGGTGTTGCGCTCCGAGGAGCGGCGGCGAGGGCATCGAGGGTGGCCTGGGGTCGGCGCCGCCATGGCGGGCGCTCTGGTGCGGAAGGCGGCGGACTATGTTCGGAGCAAGGACTTCCGGGACTACCTCATGAGGTGACGAGGCCCCCGGGATGGAACCCGCGCGGGCTCCTGGAGGCCGGGGCCGACCCGCCCGGAGTGAGGGGCACGGGGCGGGGGCCAGCGGAGCAGCGGGCTTCGGACAGGGGCGAGGGGCGCTCGGGACAGCGGGGCGGGGGCGGCGGAGCGGCCGGGGCCACGGGGTGGGATCTAGGGCGGGGGCCCGGGGCAGCGCGGCGGGCTGACTGCGGGCAGCGAGACGGGGCCCGGGCGGTGCGGGGGCAGCTTCTGGCGGAAGGGCGCTGGAGCTCCGCCGCGCCGCCCCTGCCGGCCGGGCGTGCGGTGGAACGGCCCCGGGAGGCGCTGGGCGGGCGCGCGCTCTTGAAGGTGAACTCCCGCCGCCCCGGAGCTCCGGCAGCCGCGGAAGTAACCCTGCCGGGCTGACTTCGCCGTTCGGTGTTCTCCTTTCCGAGCCTAAAGTCTAAGCGGAGGAGGGCATCAGACCTAAAATGTTCGAAATGCGAGTGTTCTGCCCGCCGATGAAAAATAAGGTGTCGCCGAGGACGTAGTTTTCCCGTTCTGTTTTCCATTAACTCGGCCTTTCCGGTTGGAGACAAGAGCATTCCCGGCCGAAGGACCAGAGGACACACTTTCTGTATTTCCTTTCACCTCTGATCTTCAGATGCTCGCTTTTAATTTTTTTTTTTTTTTTTTAGTTTATCGATTTTAGAGAGGAAGGAAGGGGGGGGGTGGAACATGGATCTGTTGTCCCCGAATTGATGCATCCCTGGTTGACTCTCGTTTGCGCCCTGACCTGAGATCCGACCCTTGACCTTGGCTCTGGGTTGATGCTCCAACCACCCAAGCACCCAGCCAAGGCCCAGGTGCTTGCTGTAATTTCAGAATATTTAATAGGATTTTTAAGCAGTTTTGAGTCGTTAACTTGGGAGTGTCACGGTAGTTAGTGATCTTTGTGGGGTTTGGGCTGTGTGGCCCAGGGGTGGGCAGTGCGGTGCGGGCGGAAAGGGAGCACAGCCGAGGGCAGGGGAGGGCAGGGGTGCACCGGAGGCAGCTGGCTTTCACCAGTGTGAAAAGGGTTAATGTTTAATCCTTGCACAGCGGTGCTGTTAACCTCCAATTTCACGAACAGGGCAAGAAAAATAACTCAGTCTGCCATGTGGTGCAGTGAGTGGGAAGAGAAGCTGCCCTCCCGGCTCTCCAGAAGAAGAAGGTTGTGTGGTTAAGCAAGACGGTGACAGGCTCGTGGTTAGTCCCCAGGCGCGGGCAGCGGGTCGGATTAGCCTGTTGGCAAGTCTGAGCACGACAGTGACAGGAGGCTCTGCCTCGGTCCCTGCGGTGCGGTGTCCCCGCGCCTGTGAGCGTGCCCAGGGTCACTCCTGGGCTCTCCTGGGTCAGTGTGCCTGCGGGGACCACGGGTGGGTGTCACTGAGCAGAAAGCTTTGCACCACACCCACGTAGGGGTTGTGCTGATGGTCGCCTGGCGTCCCCTGCAGAGGAGGGTTTGAGTACCACACACCCAAGGAAGAGAGGTGGCCCCGCGTCCCTGAGCTCATGTCACTAGCCCTAGGTGGTGAGCTTGGGGGGTCCTGGCCCTTGGCTGCCAGCCGTGTCGCTCTGGGCTCGTCACTGAGCCTTAATGACACAGCGCCACGCTCGGCAGCTTCCTTTTTGCTGTCGCTGGTGTGTGTCTGGCCCCCTGGGTTTCCGTCACTGGCTCTGGGCCTCCCGCCCCTCTCCACACCCGTCCCCCCTTCCTCACCTGGTTGAGGGTCTTGGGCCAAGAACTTCCTGGCTCTCTCATTCATAGTTTTAAAGAAACCATTTCCTCAGTTCTCTCACGATGGAGTAAAAGGAGGTGCCTGTTCCCCTCCTGTCATTCTGTCTCCGAGTTTCGGGAAAGTGAGTTGTGAAGTAGGACGCCTGTGTCACAGGTGGGGTCCCACATGGCTGTGCAGTGGGTGTGCGAGGGGAGCTGACCACCCTGCCCGAGAGGGCACGACGCTCGTCTGCACGTGTGTGTGGGGTACACGTGCAGAGACTGCTTCTTAAGGAGGGCGAAGGTCATGGAGCATGTGGGTCGGTCAGTTATTGCCACGCTGAGAAATCCCGGGTCAGTGGGGTGTTTGCTGTGAATAGTCTCTGGTCAGTCGGGTAGTTTATTCTGTTCATTTAACTTACACGTTTCCAGGGGAGCTTTAAGGACCTGAGCTTGTTAACCAGGTGAGACATACCAGTGGATAACAGGGAACCTTTCCCAGACTGAGGACATGGAGTTGGGACGGACCTTAGAAATCGGGTAGTTCAGCACGTCACCTGCCACGTGAGGACACGGGTCTCTACGTCTCACAGACAGCTCAGGACCCCAAGACCCCACACTTGTGAGGCTGAGCAGGCGTGCCAATGAGAATTTGAAGGGAAAGAGCGGTGGGCACGGGTGGCTTTGCAGGAAGTCAGGTGTTAGTTCTGTTCCTGCCCGTGTCCCCCTTCTCGGTGCGCTGCTCCCGCGCCCAGCCTGCAGTTTGACTTCCTGCGGTGGAACTGGCCTCTTCCCTGTCATCCAGTTTAGATCTGCCTGCTGAGTGCAGCTGAATGTCACGCGTCCCAGTGGCTAAAACACTCCCTCATTTTCACTTGAACTAGAAAATCAGGTAACAGCTGGTGAGAATAAACGACATTCGGGTGCACGTCTTCTAGACCATCTCAAAGCTTTGCCCCACCCTGGGCCGTCCTCGTACAAGCGGGTGGGGCCAGGCTGCCGTGGAGCCTTCTGGTGCTGCAGGCGCGAGTCACACATCGCCCAGGTCCCTCAACGGCGCTGGCAGAGGAAGCTGGCAGTGACTGGCAGCCATCTCAGGGAGGGCGGAACCTGTGCGTGGCCACGCCAGGAGGCCTAGGAAAATAAAGTGAGTTTGGACAAGACCAGCTGATCACAATTCCAAATGAAGGAGAAAAACAAGATAAAGCTTATTTGGTGCTGGTTGTCTTCCTTCTCCACCTCTGTCAGCCAGTCATTCTCACCCAGGAAGAGAGGTTTCTCCTTCATGAGAGGTCAAGGTCATGAGTGAACCCAAGGAAACCTTTACCTGTATGTTTTAGGTTTTTGTTTTGTTTTTTAACCTTCACTGAACTAAAATAAAAGCAGCATACCAAACAGAAAATCAGGGACTTTTTTACACAGTTTTACGTTACTGTCTCTAAATTGCAGTTTGTTGCTTATGAACTTACCTTTCTTTGGAACAGATTCTCATACGGACCAAGAAGGTTTCTTTTTCTTCTAGTTTGGCCCTGCACAAATATGATTTTTAGGTGTTTTAACTGAGTATTGGATCTATGTTTGGGGCATCTCTGACCTAGAATTAAGGGCTGTTGAGTGGCGGGTATTTTCATTTTCCAGGGACGCCTAGGAAACAGCGTGGTCCTCAGACTGTTCCACGGTCATTGCGTCACTGCCCATGTGACGTGACCAGCACTCGCGCTGTGATCGCTTGACGTGGGGCTTTTGGATCGAGCAGCAAAGGAAGGCGGAAATGTTCTTTTTCACGTGCTGTTGTATAATTTGAACTATTATATAATTCAAGGGGAAATCATTGAATTGAAAGGAAAGTGTCCCCAAGGTGACGTTAGATTTTAGGCGCTGCGCCCTCAGCAGTATTTCGCGGGGGGGAAGGGGAGAAGGGCTGCTGCTCAGTCCCGGGGCCGAGGCATTTCTAGGACGGCCACCGCGGGGGCTGCAGAGCCAAGTGGGGAGCTCGTGATCAGTGGAGTTCCGCGTCACCGCCCTCCCCTCCAGCTGTCCTTTTCAAGGGCGTGGTCCCTTTAAGCCGGTGCCGGGCAGTCCGAGACACAAGCCAGGACAGGCCAAGCACTGGAAACGTGCCGATGGAGACCTGCCAGGAGTGCTGGCGCATGGCAGCCTCCCTGACAGGGACAAAGTGGGACACACGATGCCGCATTAATGAGCTTTCACGGGTTGTGTGTTCAAATTTAAATACTTCTGATATGTTGGAATAAATGAACTTAACAGAATTAATGTCTGTTTTTCTTTTAGAAATTTTTAAATTACATATGTGGCTCCTATTTGTGACTTGCATTGTATTTCTTTTGGAGCACTCTAAGGATTAAGCTTTTTTAAATGGAATTAGGTTTTAAATGAAATTGAGGCTTCATTTCACTAGGTCCCAGTTGTCATTGGAAATGCGCTAGACCTTCTCGGGGTGGAGGGAAAGAGCATGGGCTCACACTGCAGCGCTGAGACCTGTGCGCATGTCCAGGTGTGGTGACCTGGTAGAACCCGACCTTTGAAACCGTCTGATCTTTTCTTCCTTTTCTCTTTTTTCCATGTTTCCCCTGTCCGAACCTTGGCGATTCCTCACAAACAGCACGGTAAGAAAACTGTTTCTGCTGCACTGCAGGCTTTTGCAGATGTCTGTAGTGACAGCGTGACGGACAGCAGACCGGGGCCCCTTTGCTTGAGATAACACACCGAGCCACTAGCATGGGGCACAGAGGGGCAGGGGCGCCCGCAGCGTCCCTGCGGCCGTCCCGGTCCATCCAGGAGTTCCCGTCTCTGCAGGACCCGTGTGCCTCGGGCCTCACCCACGACAGTCCCCACAGAGTGGGGAGAGGGAGTTTGAACCTAGGTAGATCGTGGTGCCACCTATTTGTTTGAATGTCCTTTATGTACAGTTAAGAGCTATGATGGAATAAAAATGTTCTTCCATTAATCCAAAATATGTTAATCTTTTCCTCTGACTGGCACATAGCAGATAGAGCATAGGCCACACGCACTTCAAGAAAGGGAGGGGAGCGAGGGCCTCGTGCTGGACGCAAAGGCTTTTAGACTTTCTAGGGAGGTGCTTAGCGAGCGAGTGTCGAAGTGGTTCTCACCTCTCATGTACTTTTGAAGAAACGCTTGTAAGTGCAGGTCACTGCTCCCAGTCACAGCATCCACCCAGCGGCCCTCACACCCACGGCTCCCTGTCCCCGTCACCGTGCATGCAGCCCATCTCTCAGCACACTGTAACTTGTCACACTGTCGTCTGACGGGAGTGAGTCCCAGGGCGCCTTAAGCTTTCGGATGGTGCATGGTCTCTGGTACTTGGTCCCACTGTGGGAGGAGACGCCCCTCTTGGGTGGCTTCCCAGGCTCCGATAGCCCTGGGTCTGCCCCTAAAGTCGGTCCAAGAGCAGCGTGTGGGCGGAGCAGCTGGGAGAGGTTACATGGGAAAGCGGAAATAGACCCAAGTGGAGAAAGGGAGGGTCGGAGGGGAGGAGAGGAAGGTCACTCCAGAATAACAAGAGTGAGAATGGAGTGACCCCCAGAGGAGGACAGGGAAGGGGAGGAAGTGGGCGGGGAGGGAGCACTGTCCCCCCAGAGGTCTGGTGCAAGGGAGGAGGGTGCCACTCTCATCCAGACACAGGAGGTGTCCAGGCCCAGCAGCAGGGTCTCACTTGGGTCGTTCCAGCCTGAGGACAAAGGGACTGGTGGCGCCCCCCAGCCTGATGCTGTGTGTGCCCAGGGCTCAGCTCCCGGTCTTGAGCCCTGCCCAGCCCCAGGCTGGCCATGTCAGAGCTCTGGCAGCCCTGGTACGTTTTTCTCGGGTTTCCCCTGGTTTCCCACTCCTGGACTTTTTGGGTGTTGTTAGTGGTCAGTGTTAAACATGCAAGACCTAAAAACGGATTCTGCCGTCTGAATTTATCTCAGGTACTGACAGGCAGGCGCTGAGCACCGTGTGGTTATTCTGCCTGAAAAGGGTGCTTGGCCAGCCACGCGTGGTTCCTTTCACATTGTAAAGTGTTTGCAAATTGTAATTAGCGACTAAATGGAGAAAGCTACCAGGCTTATTTCAGCCCCAGAAATGAAGTCGGACATTGCTGCCCTCAAACACGACAGCCTAGCGTGGCTTCCAGGACAGCTGCGCGGCCTTGACACATGCAGCTGCCGGCCCGGGTTCGAAACACGGGTTGCTGCATGGCTTTGACGGCATCTCCCGGTCCCACCTGCCGAGGAGCTGGGACTCCGAGCGCGGGTTCCCAGGCTCTCGCACCTCACAACCACTCGCATGAGGCGAGCAGTTTTCCCCCCTCGGTCAGGTGCTTCTCTTCAGAAAAGGGTCTGGTGTGGGCTCTGCATCGTAAGATATGTTGTCAAATATCTTAATTAAAATTTAAAAAAAAGGGAGTTTTGGTATATTTAAACATTAAATAACGGAGAGTAGTTATCACAGATTTTAAGTTATGGCAAGGGGGATTGTGTAAGAAGTTAATCTCATCCTAAAGTTCTCTAAATGGGGCCATCAGAGGCTACTCAGTTGTAATCTGGAGGGCGGCTGGCACCTTGGAAAACTGCCGAATCCGCTCAGGGCTCACCTGTGAGAACTGCCGAGTCACAGGCAGGTCACCAGTCAGCCCGCGAGGTGCGGACGTGGAGACTGGTGTCCCACGGCTCACGCACAGCAGGGGACATCAGAGAAGGTGCTGCTCCACCGCTCCGCCCTGACCTTTGCTCTCCTTTTCCTTCTGTCGTGTTTATAGCACTTCTGGGGCCCCGTTGCCAACTGGGGTCTCCCCATCGCCGCCATCAATGACATGCAGAAGTCTCCCGAGATTATCAGTGGGCGCATGACGTTTGGTAAGTGCGGTGTGCAGCTGTGGAGCCCCTGGAGGGCGTTCACCTGCATAACCACGACAGCCCCAGAAGGGACAGTTAGAAAGTGACAGCATGACACGTGGAAGTGTCCCTTCCCCATAGGGAGGAAAACACGGCGATTCTGAAATACTTACCTGGGGAGAACCGAGGTCCTCTTTGCCCCTCACATTCACCGCACCCGGGGGAAGAGTGTGTTCTCTCGAACGGTGTTTGGAGACAAAGTTTACCTGAAACCCTGACGTTTGACCGTAAAACTATTGCGGGGCTCACACAGCAGGTCCCTCGGGTGATGGGTCATAAACAACAGCAGGGGACAGTGATGGGGCTGGAACTGAAGTCCGCCCACTCCCTCTGACACCGGCATTCTCTGGTGTCTCATGGGCTTCCCGTTCCTGGTGCCTGTAGGCCGTGACTTACGCTCTGCTGAGGTCTTAGCGGAAGGGGCTCCTTCTCCGGTTGAGGGGGTCAAGTGGCTGACCTTGGGGTGTCCCCCACACCCGGTCTCCTAGACCGTAATCCTTGCTCCCTGGGCTCCGGTGTCTCTGCAGCCCTCTGCTGTTACTCCTTGACCTTCATGAGATTCGCCTACAAGGTGCAGCCTCGCAACTGGCTCCTGTTCGCATGCCACGCCACCAACGAGGTGGCCCAGCTGGTCCAGGGGACACGGCTCATCAAGCACCAGTACGTGAACCAAGGTTGTGTGTTTGAGTGTGGGGTTGGGAGGACGAAGCCCAGTCTTGTGTTCAGAGGCATTTTGGGGTGTGTGAGTGTGTACGGATGTGTGTGAATCCTGATGCTGAGCAAAAATACGCTGTTGAACTTGAAGCAGCGATTGGGCAGTTCACACAGTGGGACGCAGCCTCAGTTGTGACAGTGTGAAACTGGATGTTCATGTTTTTGTAGAGTTGTGGGTTGAGACACATGTCACGTGAAGTGTCTCCTCAAAGCCTCCCAGGCCCTTGCGGCCGACAGGGAAGCTGCCTCTCCTCCACTCTTTCCTTTGCTCATCCCCAGGATGACTAAGAAGGCATCGGCGTGACAATGGAAAGACCGGGCAGAGGTCTTTCCCTTCGCCAGCTGTTGAGTCACAGAGTCCACTGTCATGAGTGCCCCTGCGAGGGATGCGCAGAAAGCCCTTTGCACTAACCAGACGACCCCCACAGAGGCCGCCGGGAGCCCTGCACCAGCGCCCGCCGCCTTCCCGGGACTGAGCGCTTCCTTCTCCGAAAGCAAGGTCCCACACGCAATCATTTTAGTAGTTCCCGATGGCGGTGTCATCTGCAGTGATGTGTGCGTTGTCCGTCGGATTCATTAATGAACACCTGAAGAGAACGAATTGGTAACTGTGTACTCCGAATTCCTGACTTCTCCCTTAATGACCGGAGACCGCTGACCGCCGGCCACACGTAAAATCTCACATCCAGGGTTTGAAAGAGTGTGTGTCTCCATGCAGTGTGTATTCTGAAATGCTGTAACTTACTGGCAATAAATGACTTAAACATTTGTGAAACGAGATTGATGGAACACCTTGCCACGTGTTTAGGGAACTGCAGAGCTGTGTTCCTGCAGGACAGTTACGGGTGTAAGACGGACCTTCCGGGAAACAGCTGAGGGGTGGGGAGCAAGCGGGCTGCAGGGCAGTTCTGGGAGCAGCCCCAGTCCCGGCCGCAGCTCTCCTAGGCCGATGTGTGAAAACGTACCCAGACGCTACCCCCGAGGATGCCCTGAGGTAACTGGCCGGCCCTGGAGCTGCGCTGGCCTCCGTTCCCTGAAGTGGCGGTCAGAGCTCGCCGTGTCCCGCTGGGATGGCCGGCCCAGACCCCCAGGACATGGCAGGGGGCTGGCTAGGCACCAGGTAGTGGGCACAGCCTTGGGGGGCGGGATGCGGAGCCGCCCCTGGAGTTGGACAGAGTGACCCCGTGTCCTGAGGACACAGGCTCGCTTGCTCAGGATTGTCACAGCATGCAGTCGCCCAGAATGCCAGCGACACTCCTCCCCGTGGCAGCCGGGATGAGAGCCCCAGACAAACTGCCTCCACGTCTACCCACTCGGGACCCCCTTGGTGTCTGCCTGTGCCCTCTGAACAGCTCTAATGCCACTGTTTCTGTCAGCCTGCTAGACTGTGGACAAAGCTTTGTCACATATGCTCCTCCCAGTGCCACAGCCCTGGGAGGCAAGTGGGCAGGGACTGCTTCCATCCCGTGAGGCAGGGAGCAGGGCCAGAAGCTGGGAGACACCCATGACAGGCCAGGGTCCCTCTCCTCTCTGCGCCCCGCCGGCCCCTGGGGCCACTCAGCAGGGACTGTCCCATCCAGGGCTCCCTCGGACTCATTCCTGCCACAGAACTGGAGCTGAGGCTGCAGATAGGAACCCAGGGTGTTTTCGGTAAAGTCAAACCTGCGTCCCCGTCCTTTAGTACTGAGTGACATTGCAGGTGAGAGCATCACCCTGCCCAGGGGCTCCTCGGGCAGGGACTGGAGCCTGTGCCTGCCCTTTTGCCCCGTCTCCAGCCTCCACTCGGCTGTGGTTTGGGATCTTTCTCTTTTGTCACCGTGGGAAAGTCTTGTCCTGCCTGTCTTTGGTGCAGTATAAGGACCCAGGGGATTCTCCCCTCTCCATGGAGAGGTGACCTGGTTCCCCAAAGGGGCAGCCTGTAGCTGTCACTCTGCTGGAAGTCAGGCACCCCCGGGACCAGGACAGGCCCTGATAAAATCCCATGGGCCTCCCTCGCACACCTGGTGATGAGCCTCCCTCGCACACCTGGTGAGCAAGTCCACCAAGGCCATTTCTGCTCTCCAGATGCTTCCTCCCATGGGAGAACCTGTGAGCAAGCAGAGACACTTGCGACGTGCGTGTCCCACACAGGGCCCTCGGGGAGCCCCAACACTGACCTTCCCATGTGAGGAAGAGGAAGGAGTGGAGACAAATGGACTGAGCTAGCTCCCGGCTCCGGGGTGGGGTCTGGGGACTTCCTGCAGAGCCTCAGCTGCCAGCGAGGATGGAGGTACGTCCTGCCGAGGTCGGGAGCCGGGGAGGGTGTGGAGCGGCCACAGTCTGTGCGTTTCACGCGGCACGGACACCAGCTGGCGAAATGCTCTTTCAGAGCAGCATCTGTTTTATTTTCTTTGTTTTTCTTTTTTTTCCTGAAGCCCGTTGGCTGCTTTAAGATGACCACATCCGTTGTCTATCTCCAGCAAAAGGGGCACTGAGAACCGCTGAGCATTTAGCGAGTGGGCGGTGGCGTCATGCCCAGAAGACTGACCGACAGCTTCTCGCACGCACTGGGTGGGGCGGCGGGGGCCCGGGCAGGCTGCTCCTGCTCCTCCGACCGGGATTTGCAGAGCTCGGTCCTGTCGCAGCGTGGGAAGGACCCTGGCGCCAGGCGTGTGAGTGCTTGGTCCGCACCGAGAGCGGAGTGCACGGGGTCCGTCCTATTGGGTCCTGCAGCGAGTTCCCAGAGCGGCTGTCCCACAGGACACGGGGTGGCCGGCGGAGGACACTGAGAGCAGCGCGAGCCCATTAGCCGTCCGGGGGTCAGCGTGTGAGGGAAGAGCTGCGTGAGGGAGGTGTGGACACACAGGCTGTGTTGAAGCACGCCCTGTGGTGCCCAGTGGTACACACTCAAGTGCTTGCACTGCCTCACGTGACACGCCCCTAAGAATACGCACAGGCCCGACACGATTTTCACTCAGATCATAAAGCACCGAGAGAGCTTGAAGACACAAGCTGTGACCAACTTCCAAGCTGAAGTTGGCACCACAGGTCAGCACTGCAGGGCCACGCTGGTGACTTTGTTCCCATAGAGTCACGGGCAGAGGTGACGATGGCGAAGCACTTCCTGCACAGCTAGAGCCGGCGGGCCGGGCAAGAGTCCTGGCACGGAGCAGAGCCCGGGCTGCAGGCCAGGAGTGCGAACGGCAGGGAATCCTGACCAGGCCAAGGCCCTCTGTTTCACAATTCCCCTTTGCTTTGGCCACAGGGGCTGGGGCCTGGTCCCTCCCTGCTCTCTCCCCACTCTGTGTCCACACCCCCGGCTGCGTGCAGTTGCTCCTGTCCTTACTGCATTTGCGCTCCAGGTTCCTCAGTGCATTCTCAGACTCATGGGCAGGGAGCAGCTGCAGGCGGCAGTGGGGGAGGAAGCAGCCGTGGTCATGGTGTGGAAGTCCCGACCCCCGACACGGCATTCGGCTTCTCTGAAGTCAGCTGCCATCTCAGAATCGCCTTTTTAAGGTCTGGAAGACAAGCAAACATCAAAACCAAACCTGCACCATCAAGAGCCAAGCCCCAGTGAGCTGGGCCTGAAGTGCTGGGCGGGTTACTGGCCTTGGGGAGGGTGAGAGCCCGAGACCGCAGAGCTCTGGGCAGAAGTGCTGTGGTGGTGCTCGGTCTGCTGCTGGGCGGACTCCGGGGCACACCGGAGCCAGGCTGGCCCGCAGGCCCCCAGGGCAGCGCTGTTGACTGAGGATGTAACTGGAACCCTCGGAAGGCCCATGAAGGGTCGCTGCCCCCTGACTTTGTCATGGAAGCCGGTCTGGGCACAGACCTGGCTCACCTACTGGGTGCTGAACAAGTGTTCGCCCACCTGCAGGAGGGAAGCCATGCTCCACCCCTTTCCTTACAAGCCAGCTCTGCCTCCAGGTGCCCACGGGGCCCGTCGGACCAGGTGAGCTGGTGTTTCTGCGGCTCTGCAGTCCCACCTAAACTAGGCACTCTGTGAGCAGGTCCGTCCTGGGGAGCCTCCTGCAAAGGGCAGGTCCCCATTAACCCAAGACTGCTCGCTCACACAGAACCCGGGCCCCACTGAGAAGGCAGGTGAACACCCAGTTCTTTCCTTTTCTGCCCAATTTTGAAAGTAAGGGGTGGGTTCCATTTGTATTTCAGTTGTGACAGGTTTGAATGTTTTTCTGACTTTTTCTCTCTTGAGCATGATAATGGATCGTGAATCCATACAGACCTATCGTGTTCTTATCGGCCTTGGGCGTTGTTCTTTGGGCTCACACGTCATTCCCTGGGCTGCTGGGAGCCCCGATGGGTATCCTGTTGACACGACCCCACAGACCTTGGAGAGGGGTCCGTGTGTCCTGGTACAAGTGGCTGCCTCCTGCCCACCCTGCCTCCCGCGCCCCGAGCCACGGCCACCTCCTGGGCTCCAGCTGCCGGTCTGAGGAGAGGCCCTGGCACGAGTACGCGGGCTCTCGGCCACTCCGGCTGCTACAGTGACGTGGCCTCTCTCCCATTTTGGTGTCGGATGTACGAACGTTCCCAGGGATGGTTCCAAGTTCACTTAATCTTTCGCTCGGTTACGTAAGCACGTATCCAGTGTAAAGCTGACTTCAGTTGCTTGTGTTCAGCGAGCAGGGGTGACTGTGGGCTCTTAGGGACACGGGCACCGGGCTGGGCAGGCAGAGACTGTCCCAGGGCCTCCCAGGAGCACTCAGCCCTCCAGTGAGAATCCGGGCCCTGTGTGCCCCACCCCCTCCAGTGGCAGCTCAGCACAGGCCCTGCCTTGGGCTGGGACCAGTTTGGGGCGAAATCGCGCCACCTGGCGGCCCCAGCATCCCAACGCGAGGTCGGGAGTGGCATGCTGTCATCGAGTTCAGCCAGTGTGTGTTGTAAGAAATGTGAAAGCACTTCTCAAAACACAGTCTCCTTGGTGGGACACCCCCCATCTGCCAACACGCACAGGAAAAGCCAGGACAAGGGGCCCGTGGCTCTCAGGGTTTGTGTCTGGGCAGGCGAGCCAGCTAAGGAAAGGGCCTGAGACGTGGAACCTCTGTGTGTTTGCCTGTGACCGCCCCTCTGCAGGCAGGACTCACAAGTGACCCTGATGCACACACACACACACACACTCATGCCCCTTCCCCGTGACTTTGCACCTGACTTCTGCCTCCAAAGCTACTTGTGAGTGGGAAATGCAGGTGCTGAGCAGAGGAGACTTTCCCTGTCAGGAAGGTGACTGAGAGCTCGTCTCCCTACCCCCTACCCGGGCCGGGCAGGATGGGTGCATCTCTGGTCACAGAGGGCTTTGTTAGCTCCCATGTCACCTGCCCAGCCCCTAACCTGCTGTGAGACTGCAAGAACGTCACTGACTCCTTGGACCCTTGGTTTGTTCCAGAAAAAAAGGAAAGACAAGATAATTTCTGAGAGAAGCTTTGGAGTTACACCTCCCTGCACATCCACTCGTGCAGGAAACACACCTGGAGCACGCACTGGTGGTGACTGGTGGGGAGCCGTGCCCAGGGGAAGGACAGAGTGATGCGCACGTGGTGCTGGACCGGACCGGCAGTGCCTGTGGGAGACGCTGCTCTTCCTCGCTGGGAGGGCCACTGCGGCCAGGCCAGGGACACCACGCCGCTCCATCTCCAGGAAACTGCTGCAAGGCAAACTCCAAGACCAGGAAAACCACGCTTGGGGCTGAGGACCTCACAGTGCCCCAGCTGGGACCCCTACAAACTGCCCTGCACCAGCCCCAGGCAAAGCTGGAGAGTGCACTGGGACATTCGCTGAGTGAGCTCATCACTCAGGCGTGCTCTGACTGCGGAGGTTCCGGAGACACCCGGGCTCACACTGTCGCGCTACCCTGGCTTGTGGAACGGTCACGAGTCACCCCTCTACGCCACGAGAACGTGGAACTCATCTCTGCACCTCGAATGAGCAGTGTTCCATTTAACTTCTGAGGGGCTTCTGTCCCCGTCCGTTACATCTGCGGCACTCGCCTGGGGTTTTTACAAGCACATGAGAGTTCTGTGAAATACACTCCCAGCTGTGGTGACAGGGAAGGGAAGGCACTGTGCTGTCACTGTGGTGGACAGAAGAGCGTGCACTCGGCACCGTCATACAGCGGTGTGCAAGGGCGCCGTGTGCACGCACAGTGCACACATAGTGCACGCATCCCAGGCGTGAGCCTTCGCAGCCGCAAAAAGCACTTCTTTCCTGCTCTGCAGCGATCGAAATAATTGCTTAACACCAGCTGCAGTCCATTTTCTTGTCCAGGGAGTAGAATTGACATCGATTTCTTAGACTCCTGTCTTCCCAGCCAGCCGCATCCTGGGGCAGGGGAGGACTCCTCTCCCTCACCTGTGCACCTGCCTGGCCAGCCTGGCAGCTGGCCCCACAGGAGACACACATCACATAACTGAGTTAGTAGACACCAAGAGTTATTTTCTCCCCCACAGCCACCCAAGTTGTCACATAAAGGCAATTTATGTCTAAGATTCTTTACACGCGCTAATTGCTGTTGCTCATTCCTTCATCCTAGAAGTCCCTGCGGAGTTTCTATCACATGCCAGGCTCTGAGCCTGGGGATGGGGCCTGGACGCGAACGAGCCAGCTGAGTGGGATGACTGACCGTGGCCAGGCTGGTCAGCGGTGACTGGTGAGTCTGCTTCCGGATGGACAGAGTGGCCAGGAGGGTGCATGGCAGGGGACCCCAGCCATGTCTTCATAGGTCCTGAAGGCAAGGGGAGACCCCTAGGTCAAGTGCGAGCTGGTGGAGAAAGGAGGCTTGCCGCAGTAGGGGTGGGGACAAGGCAGTGTGTGGAAGCAGGATTCCAAGCCGGGAGGGCCGAGTGTCAAAGGCCTCCTGGCGGGACTCTGGATTTCAGACTCCAAGCAGGGTGGTCCGGCCAAACATGTGCCTGTGCATGTTTATAAAATGTGTGCGTGCATACACACATGTGGGTGCGCACACAAATCTCTGTGCGTGCACATGCAGACACATGCACATGCTGGGCGATGCGTGAGGCTGGAGGGAAGAGCTGGGCTGGGTGGTGGCCACCCAGGAAGCCGGTGCCTCATGGGAGGTGGACAAACAGAGGAGATGAACACCACAGCCTCGGGGTGCAGGGTGGCCTTGAGTGGGGCCCCACCGGAGGGGCCAGCCGGAGCTGACACTGGCCACTGCTGCACAGCTGCCCCCGACTAGGGGACAGGGCTGGTGTGGGCGCAAGTGTGAGGATGGAGCGCCCTCTCGTGGCCCTCAGGGTTGTTGGAGCCGTGCACCTGTTTCTGCCGTGATGGCAGGAACCGAAACCCTGAAAAGCCACAGACAGGCATTGGGGTGCCTTTGGAAAATGAGAAGTGCAATCAGAACTAAGGCTGTGCCTTTCTAAAGGCTTGTCCGTCTCCGCTCTCTTCACTTTGCATTCCCTCTGAGCAAATTACCCCTCATCTCTCCTCTCCCACCCACACTTGACAAGCAGTCCTGCCCCTGTGCCTGCTTCCTGGGCTCCTCCGCTGTGTGGGCTCTGGGAACTATGGCGACAGATCTGCTAATAGGCAACTAACTGACTTGTCCGTTCACACAGCATTCTGGGGCCTCAGTCCTTAAGGAAGAAAAGCTATTGTGTTAATTTTTATACCAAGATTTGCTATCATATCTGGAGAAGTGATGAAGACAAGCTGATGAGGCACTAAAATGACCAATGATTAAACATTATTACATTTACCCCACACTCGTGGGTTCCACACTCCAAGGTACTTCTCACCACACAGGGCTCAATGTCAGTGTCCTTGTCACTCAAGGATGTTTGACACATTCAACATTCCCACCAAAAATCTTGGAGATGGGAAGAGGAAATGTAAAAGGTTTTATATCATCTGCTTTCAAAATTCTTACAATTGTGCCATTGCAGAAAGGTCCTTGCCACCTTTGTGATGGTCCTCCCTCCTAGGAAACGCTCTCGAGCCCATGGCACCTGTCAGCTGGTATAGGGCTGGGGTTTGGGCATGAGTCCCTCAGGGGCAGAGCTCTGGGCGTGGGAAGGAGTGTTGACCACCCTCAGGGGTGGGCTTAGCTGCAGAAAGGCCCACGCTTGCCAGCTCCATGGCCCAGTCCCCTGGCAGGGCCACCTCAGCCTGGCTGACTTGCTCTTCACTCTGAACTTGTCCTTAGCTTACTCTGTCTCCCTGCAGTTAGAGGGGCGGGGGCGGCTGACTTCAGGGGTGCAGGCGACCGTCTGTGGACTCCCCCTGGCTGGCCCAAAGGGGAGTGGCATGGCAGCTGTGCTCAGCACAGGGCTCCGGCAAGGCAGCTTCCCCAGTGCCCTGCCTCTCACCACGGGGCACGCCCTCCCATTTTGTGCCTGGGCTGACTCGTGTTTGTGGGGCCAACGGCTCTGGAAAGCCCCAGAGCTGAGAAGCAGGAAGGGGAAGAGGAAGAAGGCTCAGATGTGTCCTAGGTTTCTGGGCCAGAGGTTCGGACCCGGGGAGGGAGGACAGGGATCCAGAGCAGAAATGACACACAAGGAAACAACAGTAATCATAGTGACAAAACCAGCACTCGGCAAGTGGCAGGCCCTGCCTCAAGTGTTTGCCTGGACAGCCACTTGTCACTCATGGTAGTTCTGTCCCATCAGGTTGAGGCAGACCCTGCGTCAGTGGTGCTGCAGCACAGCTCCTAGGGGACACACAGGGTGGGGTCCCCAGTCCTTAACCTTGTTCCGTGTGTGTCTAAAGACCCTTATTTAGTGGCTGTTGTTGATTCCTTAGTGTTGAATGCACGGCCAACAGCACACAATTTGGGCCTGAAAGAAGCTGCTTTAACACACACATTCTCTCCATGGGGCCTGCCACAGCCTCCTGGCTCGTAGGAGCACCAGACAGAACTTCAGCAGGAGGCTTGGGGGTCCTTTCAACAGCGAAGTCACCAACGAAACAAGAGCATGAAAATGCGGACCGTGCCACTAACAGACCACGAAAAGGGCACTTGTTTACAGTAGGAGTGGAACTGGGGGCAGAGCACCACCTCGGCCACCGCAGCTGGGACTGTGTGCCTCGGACGAGTCCCACTTTTCACTGTTCTGTGCATGGTCCTGGAATGACGGTGGAAGCGCCTGCAAGTATAGGACTGCTTTTGGGGCAAGTCGGTGGTTTTACAAATACAGAACCCCGGGAACAATGAGGGGCAATGTAGCATTATCCTACTTAATCCTAACAACGAGGAAGGTAGGGAATGTCCCCGCCTTCATTTTCGCACTTGAGAAAGTGAACGAGAAGTTTGGGTTGACTCACTGGACACTTCACAGCTACAAAACGGGGAGCCAGGACCCCAACCCTGGCAGGATAACTCTGGAGCTTAGACACTTGTTCATTTCACTGTCTCCACAAGGATTCTACCTTCAGTGAACTCTGTGCAGGATTTTTCCGGAAACTGTGCTTGGCTCATTTTCTTTTTTGAGAAGAGAGATAACGGCCCTCCCCCTTCTTACACCTTCAATGTATTTTCCAGGAAGAGTTCTTACACCCAACTACGGGTGAACCACGGAGACATAGACAATTCCACGTGGTCCAACCTCGCACGTCCTTGGAAATTTTCTCCCTGCTTTTAGAGTTATCGGCTTATCTCATCACCTTGCACATGAAAAACTCAAGTTACTCTAGTTCAAAAGGAAAATTCGTACAGAATTTATAGATGTACTCTTGTTACGCAGAAGCGTAGAGGTTTGTTGTTTTACAGCAGCTGTTTATCACCTATTTTCTGACCTTCTTCAGTTGAGGACGAAGCATAAGCGCTCACACTGTGGGACAAACAGGCCCAAACAAGTATCTTCTGCGGACAAACGCTGAGCACTGGACTTCCGTGGGAGGACGTGCACAGCCTGCTTTCCCAGGGCCTCCCGAGACCTGTTTCCACCGGGCTCGGGTCAGACACGGTCTCCACCCCCGAGTGCCGGGCCGGGGCGCGGGTCCGAGCGCAGCGCGTGGGTCTGCGCGCCCGGCGTCCCGAGCGCGTTCGCGCGTCTGCTCATCCCTCGAGCCAGGGCCGCGCGCCCGCTAGGTCCCGCCGCAGGGGACGCGGGGCAGCGACTGTGCAGACCTGAGCACAGCCACTCGCCGTCGTCGGCCTTCTCGCGCGGCCGCGTCTGCAGGGCTCCGAGCCGGCGGCGGGGCTCCCGGGCGCATGCGCACGCTGGAACGGCAGCCGCCCGGCCTGGCCGACGCGCCGGAAGCCGGGACCCGGATTTCCGGTCGGCCGGGGGGCTTTCGCGTTCCGGGTTCCTCAGTGGGCGTGAGTCGCTGACCCGCGGGTGTCCGCCGCTGCGGCCCGGGAGCAGGGCCATGGAGAAGCTGCGGCGTGTCCTGAGCGGCCAGGACGACGAGGAGCAGGGCCTGACCTCGCAGGTACGGACCCCGCGCCCGACCCCGGGGCCGCGGCGACGGGCCGAGGGGCGACCGTGGGCTGGGGCGGGGCCTGTTCTGCACGCACCGTAGAGGCAGAGGGCTCCGTCTGCTTCCCGAAGGAGTTTTGGGGTCTTCCCAGGTTTCCGTGGAGTCCGCAGAGCTTCTCTGACGGAACCGCCCCCCGGCGCCCCGTTGGGCTTTCCGAAAGTGGCGCCCCGCGCTGCCCTTTCCCAGCCTTCGCCTGGTTCCCGGCGCCGGGTGGGAGGTCCGTGGGGCGCCGCTGGGGCGCAGGCCCTCCGTCCTGCGAGCTGCCGGGAGCCCAGCTCCTCACTTGCCTTGCCTCCCCTTGCTCCTCCAGATGAACGCGGTGTTGGGGGCGGGGGGTGTCTTTTGGAAGGGAGGCTGGGGGTAAAGCCACAGATGATTGAGAAGTGACACTACAAGTTGTCTCTCGAGGCACTGGGCCCTGATAGGTTACTTCCTCTACTGAGAGGGTTCAGAGGAGTGAAACCGCTTGGTAAGTGTTTTTGTTCCTTGCACGCTGACGAGTTCTTGTTTGCTTGTCACAGAACTGGAGCGTTTAAAGCCCAATGGGATTGCATAAGGATTTTTATCTGCCCCCCTTCCTGCCCTAACCTCCCTCCTTGTGTTTGTTCAGCGCATCTTGCCGGCAGGGTCCTGGGCGAGTCAGGGAGGTTCAGAGACTGTAAGACAGGCAGCTGCTCCCCAGGAGCTGCCACCCGGTTAAAGCATAGTGGCAGCACGAGAACCGCAGACAGTCCAGCGAGGGGTGTCAGCAGGGCCCTCCCGGGCCACCAGCACGTCTGTGGGACCCCCACTTTCCTGTCCTGGGTCTCTGCTGTGCGGTTGGTTAGCCAGGTGTGACTCTTTATTCTGAAACGCTTGAGTTAATTGCAACCAAACATAGTGTGAAGTTCTGTCCTGATTACACCAGCCACACTTCGGGGCTCCATCGGCACCTGTGCGGTGGCAGACCAGGACAATGCATGAGTGGACGTCCCATCGTGGAAAGAGCTGCCGGGCTGATGCACTCGGAGCCTCGGGACGTGGAGGTGATGGTGCCACTTTGGTTGAGGCCACGGCGTAGAGGGGAGAAGGTAACGCAGATGCCTCACCTGCTTCCTCTGTTCCCCGGGGGACGTGGGAGCTGGTTGAGGGAGAAGCACGGGCAGGGGCGCAGAGGAGACCCGGAGGAGCAGCCCTTGTAGCAGACAGACAGGGACGCGCACCGTGAGGAGTCCTGGGGGTGGGGAGGGGCTGAGACTGGACGGAGGACAGGAGTTGCTTTCTGCCTGGAGGGAGCTAGGCAGCGGGGTGAGGGGTGGAGCTTGGCTGGTCCCGGAGAGCTCCTGGCCTGTGCCGTGGGGCGCACCCACGGGCCTCACCCAGGGCGCCTCTGTGGAAACCGGGGCCTGACGAGGGTGATCAGTGCCGGCTTGTGGAGCGTGAGCTGAGGACTGGGGTCTGGGCGGAGGCCCCCCTCCGACGTGCGCCCCTGACTTCGTTCACACCCTCTCCCAGAAAGGCCTCTGGCAAGAGGGTCCACGTCCTGTCCTAGTGATGCACCCTCCCTCCCACTCTCCATCCTCTCTCCCCGCACTCACTGCACCTGACGCTGGTTAGGTGGGCACTGGCTTGTTTGTCGTGTCCCGGTCACATTTCCCACTGTCAGGTGCGGCTGGGTTGGGAGAGGGAGACCGGGGGCTGTCAGGTGCTTAAAGAGCCAGTCAGAGCAACAAGCCAAAAATGGAAGGGCTGACTTGGCCCAAACTCCTGTCTGTGACGGGGTCAGCAAGGGGCTCACCCTGGAGGGGTGCCGACCCCCTGGTTCTGTTTCTCCCGTGGAAATGGTTCTTGGTCGGGTCGAGGGTGGTCAGTGCAGACCTGGGGTCGCCTCACTGCTGAGGGAGGGAGCCCCGAGCAAAACACAGTTGCACGAAGTCTCGGGGGCTCTGTGGACCCTGAGGTCAGGGCAGGAGGGCGAGTGGGGAGGACTACGCGTGTGCCGGGTCCGAGAGGAGAGGGTCTCTCCAGGGTCTCCGTCCTGGGAGGCAGCTGCAGGCGAGGAGCAGCTCTGTCTGCCCAGGCTGTCGGGTGGAGAGACCCAGGAGCTGACTCGGGGCTGAGACGTGGGAGGGGCCTGACCCGGTGCACAGGCTGTGTGGGGTGCGCTGTGCGCAGGGCAGCCCCTGAGCCCCTTGTACCTGTAAGCCAGCCTCCCCCAGCACTTAGAACAGAAAGCAGCCCCGGGGGCACACGGTGGGACCCAGTGAATGACCAGCCTCGGAGGCTGGGGTGGCATCAAGGAAGAGGTTTCTCGTTTAAGGTGGAAGATGCTTCAGCATGCCTGAGGTCGATGGGGGCGGCCTTGGGAGAGAACGTGGCCCACTTGGGAGGGGGAAGCCGGAGGGCAGAGGGATGGGGTCTCAGGGGCTCCCGGTGGGCTTCAGCTCCTGTGTGGGGACCGAGGACAGGAAGAGAGTGTTTCTGAGGAGGGCTTGCTGGTGTGGTGGCAGCTGACACTCCCCACTGATGGCCTCTGTCTTCAGTCCGAGGTCCAAGCTGTCCGTGAGAGCGCGGCGTCAGGGTGAGAGCTGGAGGCTGAGTGGGGGCCATCTGCGCCCCTTGGAGGGAGAGGGAGAGGGAAAGGGGTGGGGAGGAGGGCTTGAGTCGTGGTGGGATTTTCAGATGGATGCAGCGGAAAGGCCGTTTCAAATGTCGTAGTGACGCCACGTGCCAGGTAACTTCTACTGAGAAGGGAGCAGGGGCCCAGAGGCTGCAGGGCGGTGGGGCAGGGAGCAGTCGGGTCAGCGCACCCTGGGCGGGCACCAGGGTTGGAGAGTGGCGGCTTGAGGTTTGGAGATGGAGACGGGGTCACCAAGTGGAGTGGTGGTTGAAAGGGGCAAGGAGCAGAAAGGCCAGCTGTCCACGTCAGTGTGGAAGTTGTCCACAGCTCTGGGCCCCAGGCTAGGGACCCGTGGTCAGAGGTTCCAAGTGGGAGAGAATGGCAGGCAGAGCTGCTGGTGACAGAAGCGAGGGGCTGGGGGGCTGTTAGTGTGTGAGCCTTGGTGTAAGGGGAGGGGACCCAGAAAGGAGCAGGGCGCCTCAGGTAGGGTGAGGACTCCTCTGGAGAGGCCGGTTTCTGGTGCTCACTCTCCCTTGACCTTTCCGTGCCCGCCGTTGTTTTGACAGAGGAAGTGTAGGAGTGTTGCAGTTGCTGCTGTGTCTTCGGTAGCTGAAGGCCACCGTGCTCCCTGTGTGCCAGGGGCAGGCCAGGCCTCCGCAGCCGTGCCCTCTGCGATAGTGCCGACCTCTCCTGGCCTCCGTGTCCGCTGGGCCCTGGGCCCATTCATCCCTTGTGCTGGTGCTACGGTGCAGAGGGTCCCTCCGTGTCCCAGTCCCAGGTCACCACACTGTGGGGGGGCCCAGAGAACGGGAGTGCCTCCTGCTCCCCGGGGTCTTCTCCTGGCCTCCTCCTCCTTCCCTGACAAAGCAGCTGGTGGCAGGGTCGGGTGTGTTTCTTTTTGAGACTGCGTTTAAGGAGTCAGCATGTTGGCTGGTTCTGATGGGGTCATTTCTGATCCCGGTTGGGCAAGAAGGTGGCAGCTAAATGCTTGTGCTGAAGCAGGCCAGGCATCAGGGGTCCTGCTGCTCCCCACCTGGAGAAGGCCGTGCCAGATCGTCTACCTGTGAGGCTTCGTGTTAATTTTCCCCGTGTGGAGCGAGGCAGTCTCTGCTTTGTTTCTGTGTTCAGGCTTGAGACAGGTCATTGTTTGTGGATTGATTTCCCACATTTACAAATGGAGGTAGTTTGTCATATGTTTCGGTAACGACCAACACCACCAGATGTTGCTTAGACCTTGGTCCTGGAGCTCGGCTAAGGAAGAATTTAGAGTCAAGAACGCACATGCAAGCGAAGGTTTAGACCAGGGGTATCAAACTCATTTTCACTGCCTCGAGGTTGCCTTCAAAGGGCCGAGTGTAATTTCAACTCCTTTACACAGTCCTAGAATTATTCCGGCCTTTAAAGGCAACCACAAAGCTGATGTGGCCCCCGGTGATGAAAATGAGTTTGACACCCCTCATTTAGACTCACAGGGTAGCTGGGCTGGGTGGGCTCAGGAAACATGTTACAGAGGCAGAGAGGCTCTTGAGCCTTAAAGGAAGAAAGGGGGAGAGTGGGTGTGGGGGGGGGGGGAGAGGGAGGGAGAGGGAGCTGGTTCCCTGCCTGAGGGGGTTTTATCTCTTGCAAGGGGGGACTTTAGGCGTAGTCTCAGAGGAGAATCTCAGCACAGCACTCTTCAGAAGCTGTGTCCTTTCAGGGTCTCCGCTGGTGGTTAATGCTCTAGTTGGGGGTCATTGGTCAGTGCAGCCAGCCCTGAGGTCAGCATTCAGTCTGGTTTTGCTGCTTTTCTGGGCCTGGAGCTGAAACACAGCTCGAGGCCCCGACGTTATCAGAACTCTGACCAGAACCATCTGTGTGGTCAGCAGGCCTGCGGCTTTGTTCCTGAGTGTCTGACGTGGGCCCCAACCTCGTGGTCCTCAGCCTTGTGGTCCCAAGGGCTGAGTGCTGAAGGGTGTGGTCGCCCTGGGGCGCGTGTGGGTCATATGAGTCTGTTTTCTGGTCCGTGCTCGTCCTCCACAGGGGTCTAAATGCCTGGTGAGTGACAAGCCTGGGGAGGAAAGGTCAGGGGGGCTGAGCCCCAGGCCCAGGGCATGCCAGGGGAGGAAGGTCACCCTGGGGTGTGGTCCCACCCTGCAGAACTTGTTTCCCAGTGTTGCCTGCAGTCGGGAACCTTCTGTTCTGCCTGTCCTGCTCCCACCTGACTGCCTGGGTGTCTGGGTGTCGTTTCATCTCAGAGGTCGGCCTGTGGGGACAGGTGAGGGGAGAAATTAGGGGAGACACCCTGCTCTCACACAGGTGTGCCGGGGGAGGAGTGAGCTGGCCTTTGTGGACCCGCAGCGAGCTCACTGACCACGGGTGGTCTGACTGGTGGGAAAGGTGCGAGTGGGTGCGTTTTCCTCTGGGTCCACCCTCCTCATGTCGCTGCGGCCGCCCGGGGCCATTTAGAAATCACCGTCAGGAGACTGTCCCCATCTCCTGGGAGCGAGTAGGTCACTCCCTGTGTCATGTGCGGTCTGAAGGCTTCGTTCTGCCCCGCGCAGTCAGAGTGGACTTGCTGGGCGTTCCTCCCCGTCAGCGAGAGTGAGATTCGGGCGTTTGTGAAGAATTACACGCACATGCATTCTCTGTTTAAAATCCAGGGACCAGTTTTGCTAGAAACAGGTGACGTGGCTGGAAACAGGAATGCCTGAATCAAGCAAAAATTTTACAAGCGTTTAAAGTCTGTTAAAAAGTGATGTATGTTGCTTTGACAGAATATTTATTTTTATCTACTTTTCATGCTACATAAGGATTCACTGACTGATCAACTCAGGTAAGGATATAGCCGAAGACATTTTGAGCTTTTGCGTATAAAACTTCCTGTTCACTTTATTATTCTTGAGACGATGTCACAAGCATGTGGCCTCATTTTAAGTGTGTGTGGCAATGTGGGTGAGAAGTTTCCACTGGGTACGAGTTCTCGCTGTGTTTCTAGTTCCCTGGAGCCCCCGTTGTCGACACTGGTGCAGCCTTTCAGGGAAACAATTCTAGCTGTGCGTGTGCTGGTCTCGGCGTGTCTGCCCATCGGCAGTCAGGGCACGCTGGGCTGCCCTGCACGTGGGCCGTGCAGAGTGATTTCCGCCCCCCACAGCGTGGCCAGCACACACCTGGCGCACACGACTCTCCCAGCTGTGTTTCATCGATGGCCGGGGAGCTGCCCGAGGCTTTCTTGAGCTGGCTAGCTGTGAACTCTACAGTGGAGGTGGTCATTCGGCTGTGTCTAATGGTGGACACTCCTGGTGGCCACCCGAGTCCCCATGACTAGGTGGCTGTGCCCCCCAATGGCTGTACCCCTCTGTGCACCCTGGAGCTCCTACAGCCACCCCCACTCTGCCCCCAGCCTCCAGCCAATGAACTGCGGGCGGCAGGCGGGTCCAGGAGCCGGCCCTGCTCAGGCCGCACTGACGCTGACCGTGTACGCACCACAGCCCCACGCTGACCGGCAGCTAGAGCCTCGTCCGTGCTCGGCCCCTTCCCCTGCCCTTCCCCTGCCCTTCCCCTGGGTTTCTCCTGACGCAGTTCCTGCGTGAGGACCCCGTCACAGGGCACCTCGCCTCATCGGCCTGGACAGATGTGAGAGGTGGCGTGGGCGCTCTGCACTGCAGCCCATCCTAGCGTTTGTCAGCATTTTCTTGTCCCGCTGCCACCCTCCTCCACTGCTGTGACCACCCACTGTTTTACAACATCTTACTCTGTGTCATCCATCCACATGGGGCTGCCTGTGCTGCCCCTGGTGGGTAGGGGCTTTGCACACGTGAGCACAGGCCTGCGATCACACCTGCTGACAGCAGTGGAGTTTCCTCGGGGCCACTTGGTCCCCGGACCGTGTTCTGCTTCCCTTCACAGTCGGGACCGTGACGTTGTTAGAGGGCCCCGCAGTGCGCAGAGGAGCACGGCACCCCGAGTGCGGGGCGGGGGGCCTGCCCGGCTCCGGTAAGGACACTGCCCCTCCCCCTGCAGGTCCTCGACAGCTCCTCCCTGAGCTTCAGCACCAGGCTGAAGTGGTTCGCCATCTGCTTCGTGAGCGGCATCTTCTTCTCCATCCTGGTGAGTTCCGGCTTTGTGTCATGTGGCCTTGTCTGTCTCTGTCCCAGCTGCTGCCAGCCATCCTTACCTGGGTCGCTCTGAGACTGGAGGATGGGACACAGCCAGCCACTCGAACAGAGGGTCAGAGATCAGTACGAAGATGAGGAGAGTAGTGTTTGGGGGGTTATGGGTTAAAATGATGTGATTTAAGAAAAAACAAGAGCTGCGGAGTCAGGAATGTAGACACTAACTGCCTTTTTTGCCATGCCATTTGAAAAGAGAGTCTCAGCAGGGTGTGAGGTTCACTGACGTGTAGAACAGGCTGTGCCGCTTGCTTTTGTGCACACTCACCGGGCAGATACTGTCGCTCGCTTTTGTGCACACCGGGCAGATGCTGCCGCTCGCTTTTGTGCACACTCACCGGGCAGATGCTGCCGCTTGCTTTTGTGCACACTCACTGTGCAGACAGACACAGACTCAATTAGCCAACGACATTGAAAATTAATTTTCAAAAGTGACGTAATCAGAGACAACACACAGGGTCTGGCACAAATAATGCCCATGTTTGAGTCCAAAATCTTTTATCACAAAGTCACAAGCATGCACTCTGTAACACTGTCACACTCAAGCACACCCTGTGACATTCTAGGGGAAACATTCAGATTGCACAGTGCTGTCCCCGACCACCCACACTGCAGCAGGCCCTGCTCTTGCCAGGCCCCGGGTGGTGAGCACACTCACATTCAAGGCCCCTGCACTCCAGTGCACACTTCCCCAGTGGCCCGGGCGGCCCACAGCGCCTGAAGCCATCATGGTGGCAGAGCGCGCAACGTGAGTGTCTCCCCGCAGGGGACCGGGCTGCTGTGGCTTCCTGGCGGCATGAAGTTCTTCGCAGTGTTCTACACCTTCGGGAACATGGCTGCGCTGGCCAGGTGCGTGTGGATGGCCCGCCCTCCGAGGCGCTGTGCCTGCTGTCGCTGTCAGAACCCCCCTTCCTCTGAGCGCTCCTACTCGGGCGTGTTTCTGGAGGCTCTGACTCGTGGGGAACTCGGCCACAAAGCCCGTCCTCGTTGGATCAACAGGCTCGTGTTGACTCTGCGGTGGGCCAGCTGCCATGGGGCGGGGGCCTGCGCTGCGTGCCCGGGCCTCTCCGCCCAGGCTGGGAGGTGGGCACCGCCATCCCCCATCTTATGGTGAGACCAGACAGGTCCCTGGAGCCCCAGTCCCCGCTCTGGGAGGCCTGTGTCCCAGTGAGGGAGCGGTCAGAGGGCGTGGTGGTGGGGTGCTGCGCAGGAGGTCGGGGCAGTGACGTGGACGCACAGGGGCCGGGCCTCGGGGACCTCTCTTTGAGGGTCTTGAGTGCGTGTCTGGGTGTGCCGATGCCCGTGGGACCGTTGTCAGATGGGCGAGCTCCGCGTTTGTGCACACCTGGCTTTCAGAAGTGGCCGCCTGTCTTCAGGAATGTTCTGGGTCAGAGACAGTGTCCAGTGAACGTGCGTGAACCACGGCCAAGTGCGGTCTGCTCTCCCGGGCTCGCACCGGGAGTCTTGTTCAGACGGGTCTGAGAGCGGCTGCAGCAGCCGGCTCTGGCGGGGCTGTCCGAGCTGCACCCTGCCCGCGGCCACGTGTGTCTGGCACTGCTCTGCCATGGGCCATGCGTGCAGCGAACATAGACGCCCTCGTCCACTCAGGGTCGCTTCTGTTCACTTGGAGCTACGAAGTGACACTCTGGGTCACCGGAAAATGGCATTCCCGTCAATGTTAGGGAAACAAACGGGTTAGCGAGAGATTGTCACTCAGTGGGCCGGCAGGACGTCTCCCTTGAGAACCTTGTCATCAGACAGTGTCGTCGTGGCCATCTGTCCTCCGCTCTCCCATCTGTCCCCACAGCACGTGCTTTCTGATGGGGCCCGTGAAGCAGCTGAAGAAAATGTTCGAAGCCACGCGGTGGCTGGCAACGGTCGTCATGATTGTGAGTAGACGGGGAAACTGGAGGGCTCGCGTCACAGTGTTCGTGTCTCTGTTTTACGAGTCACTGCCCGCCTTCTGTGAGGACTTGTCACGTTTCTCTTGTGCCTGTGATAGTGATGTCCTTCCGGCTGCGGGCTAAGGGCCTCGGCTTCCACACTGCCACCTACATGGTTGGCGGGCTGGGCCTGGCCTTCCGTCCAGCGTTGCGCATCTGTGCATCAGCGTGGCAGAGCCCCGCGCGGTGGTCTTTACGGGACCACTGTGGGCGCTTCTGGGGGCAGGGCTGGAAGAGCGCTGGCATTGGTTTAAGCAGCCTGTCCCCAGCTCTGTCCCTGGCGCTGGACTAGCAGACAGACACAGCCAGCAGCTGGGCTTCACTACCTGTGCCGTCTGTCCCTCGGTGGCTCTGTCCGTGGCTGTTGGAGTGTCCCTCTCAAATGGAGGGTTCCCGTCACCTCTGGACAGGGCCGGGCACACACAGGTCTCCCAGGCCGTCCCTCTGCATGTCACTGGCAGAGGGGCCTGCCCTCTCCACTGAGCCTCACGTCCTTATGGGCTTCTTCTGGGTCCCTTGTAGTTCTCTTGCCTGAAAGAAAGCATGTGTTTGAATTGAAATGCTGGTGTAGCTTATTTGTCCTTTTAACTGTTTTACTTTTTAAACGCAGCTAATCTTTGTAGATTCATAACTTGGAAATGTTTTCTGTTTTCTTTTTAAAAATTTTGTTTATTTTTAGAAGGGAAAGGAGGGAGGAAAAGAGGGAGAGAAACATGAATGTGTGGTTGCCTCTCTCACGCCCCCTACTGGGGACCTGGCCCGAAACCCAGGCCTGTGCCCTGACAGGGAATTGAACCTGTGATCGTTGAGGTTGCAGGCCAGTGCTCAATCCACTGAGCCACACCAGCCAGGGATATAACTTGGAGATGTGTTCAAATATAATGTGTGTCTGCTGCCTCCTCCTTAACTGAGAAGAAACCATTTTAGCCTAATTCTTTATTTGTGTCCTTACTCAGCTTCATATGTACTACCATTTACAGATTTTCCCAGTTACTTTGAGTTTCCTGCATTAGCTTGTATGGGAACATCTGCACTCACCCTGAACTGTCTGGGTTATGGAGGAGTTGTCTCACACTGTCAGGCTGTGCCAGGGTCACAGCTCACTGAGGAGTCCCCGAGCCTCGTCTGGGCCATGCAGTGACAGGCTCTGCCTCACGTAAGCACGCGGGGTCCAGAGGCCGGTCAGATGTTTAGAAACACACTCTGTTTCCTCAAAGAGACCGTGGTTACTCACGCGATAGAACGTCAGTGGTGACTTGTAACATTCCTGGTGGAATGCTTGACGTGGTCCCATTGGCCGCTGGCGCAGGGCCCTGCCTGATGACGACGAAGAGGCACTGACACGCGATGCCCTTGAAGTGTGCGCTGCCTCGAGCCTGGTGCGCACACATTCCGATGTGTGCAGTGCACGGCCCTTTAGAGCAGGTGGGCCACTGCCATCCCCCTTTCCGAGAGCAGGTCGCTGGGTGCCAGGCCAGAGAATGAACTGACCTCACCAAGGACACTCGGCTGGAGGGTGCGGAGCTGGGGCCTCACCCAGGTCTCTCGGTCTCTGGGCGTCCCGCCTGTCACTGTCACCTGCCTTTCCTCTGACTGCCCTGCCTCCTTGGGGACACAGAGGTGTGCGCTGATGATGCAGCCGTCTGTGTGAAGGTGGCCCCAGCCGGCCCCTCCCGCAGGGCCAGGCACGTAGGACTCACGTGTGTCAGCAGTGGCACTGCCGCCCACGTGGGCGTGGTGTCACTGCACTCCGACGGGACCGCTCACAAGGGCTGCTTTGTCACGAGTCACTCTCCAAGCGCTCTTTCTGTTGACTTATTCAGCAGATTCTTTTCCGGACGCTGCCACCGTGCCCGGGAAGGTTTCGGTCACAGGCTAGAGCACCCCTCTGGGGGCACAGGGCCCCGCAGTCTGCGGCGTTGTTCACGATGCTCCGCAGCACGTTGTCCGTGCACATGAGCGTGTTTGTGTTCACTGGCTTCTGAAGCACGCAGACTCACAGGTCTCTCTCTCCCCTCCAGCTGTGTTTCGTGCTCACCCTGTGTGCTGCTCTCTGGGTAAGTGCCTCGGCCAGGCCTGCTCGTCACTGACTGTGCTACTTCAGACGCGCTCAGAGTCTGGCTCCTTAACACCCCTTAAAAACCACCAAGAACTGGTGTCCCTAAAGTGTATGGTGACATCCGCGTGGTGGCTGGCTAGACTTGCTGTCGATGGTGTGTCTGCAGCTGGCAGAGTGAGTTTGTCCTTGCTCCTGGGTCGGGTGGCCCCTGTGTCACTCCACGGCTGTGCTGAGAGAGGCTCCCTCTGCCTGTGGGCAGCCACTGGGAGGGCCTGGGGTGGGGACAGTCACCAGAGCCAACCCGCCGGCAGGGCCGGAAATCGCACCCCAACCAACGAACAGACCCTGGACGGGGGCCTAGGTTCACCCTGGCCCCCCGGGACCAGGCAGCTGGTGCCCCCCGAGTTTGGAGGAAGGCCCGCTGCCGCAGCGCCGCTTCCCGGTCTGTTCCCAGCCTGCTTCCTGGGCGGGTGGCTCCCGGTCTGCTTCCCAGAGGCTTGAGGTGGCTGGTGTCCACCCAGAAGGCCACACGTCGTAGAGAAGGGTAGTGTCACTTGTTAGAAATGCTCTATCAAGAAAGGGTCTGATTTCCTCTTAATGTTAAACACGTTAAGGACTGCGGTTCTGTGAGAATTTACCTGCCTCGTTCCCAAGGACGAGCTAAAGGAGTGGTCGTAAGAATTTCTGCATGTCCTTGTGGAAAACTGGTTTCTGATTTTGGAATGGGCTAGCAGCCTGTTTATTCTTAAGCAGTAGACTAAATAAAAAGTTAAGTAAATGAAAATTTAAAATAGACAAGGAAGTCTAAAAACAGATCATTTAAAAAGACTAGGAAACTGTGTATTTTACATTATTCCCGAAGATCACGATAGAATTAGTCCTTCAAAAATTAGAAAAGGAGAAAGAGGGAATGAGTGAAGCCTGCACATTCTACGCAGGATGTGGCTCTCGTTAGTGACCAAGTAGGGTTTTAGAAACGATGACTTTGACTCAGAGGACCTGACATGACAGAACTGTAATATTTTCAGCCTGTGCCGTTATTCAGTAACATTTATTTAAGGCCACATGTTGAGCGGTATTTAAATTAATGGGTGCAGAGAATTTTAGAAAGGAAATGCACTGTATGGCTGGTTAAGTTTCATATCTACTGAACTTTAAATTCGTCATATTAAATTGAATAAAATGGAGCTATCATGTTACCTTTTTAAAGGGAAAGAGTTAAACGTGATTGTGAAAAGTATTTTGAAAAATTCCCCGCTCATCATTTCTGTTTCTTGCTGCTGTTAGTGGCATAAGAAGGGGCTGGCCTTGCTGTTCTGCATACTGCAGTTCCTGTCGATGACCTGGTAAGTCCCAGGCTGATGGCACGGTGACGAGCACTTTGTCCTGAGCCTGTGAGCCTAGGAAAGCTGTTGGCACGCATCTGGCGGCGTGTCCCATTGGGACATAAACAAGGCTCCGGGGTGCCTGCAGGCGGGCGGGGGGCCTGGAGTGGGGGGGTGCTGCACTGACACAGGGACCCCCTGAGCCTTCACTTGTCTTCTGGTACGTGGAAGAGAAACGGTGAGACGTGTAGGCGATGCCGTGTGCATCCAGAGCGAGGGAGTGTGGGTCTGCCGTACACTCGGCACTGAGTGCCAAACCGGCGCGATGCGGGCTCTTTCGGGTGCGACCCCGGGGCAGTCCGCGGTGACGGCCAGTCGCGGGTCTGCTCCTCTGCCCTCGTGAGCCTTTTTTGTGCCTTGGTACATCCAGTCCAGCTGCAGCGGCAGGCCCTGCGAGCGCCTGGTGGGCTTGAGCGTGCCCTCCTCGCACGCTGCCCTGTCACGCCGGGAGGGTGTCCCCACACATTACAGCGCCTGAGTGTTTTCCCTCCGTCTTCAGAGCTAAGCTCTGTTTCTTCCTCCCTGTGGTCAGCAAACCCACCCTGCTACATTTTCCCAAGCCTGGGCCGCCTGTCTTTCTGGCCTGTCTCTGCCTTCTCGCCGATGGGTGTGCTGTCAGCGGGCTTCACCTGCACTGCTCTGTGTTACAGGGCCTGCGAGGAAGGGGGCTTTGCTCTCTCAGTGAAATGTGGGAAATTTCATGTTGAATCCCTCGGTTATTTTCTGTGAAGTGTTGTTTTGATTTCATCAACTGTATTTATTAATAGATTTACCCTAAGGGAGAATGCACTTTATTCCCAGTTGTTTGTTTCTATTTAAAAAAACAACTTTGGAAGGGAAGCCTTGTATGAGCACCAGCTCAGACTCCAGCGTGTACCAGAGTCGCTCAGAGAGCTTGTGGAAGCGTGGTCCCTCACTCGGGAGGCGCGAGGTGGGGTCTGGTGACCGCGCTGCCCCCCACTCCCTGGCGCACTGTGGCTGCCAGCCGGGGTCACGCTGGGAGGGCGCCTGCACGGCAGTGTGACGCTTCGCCCTCTGTGGTGTTGGGGAGTTCCAACAGCTGGGCTTTCTCTTGCAGGTACAGTCTGTCGTACATCCCTTACGCAAGGTGAGCTTTTCGAGTCTGTCTGGCGTCTCGTCCTCCGGTTAGCTTCGCAGAAGCACATCTGTGTTACTCATGTTCACGTTGAATGTTGCTTGGAGGCTGCTTTTTGTTGACTGACTGTCTTCCCAAAAGGAAATGGTATTTTAAATGAGATGAAAGAAGGCCTTCTGAACACGCAGCCAAGGGGTGGGGCTCACTGCTGCTTTTAACACCTGACCCTTTGCGGCTAGGGAGCTTTGATGAGAGATTCTAGATCCTTCCATGGTGGTAAATATTCAGCAAATAGGATGTGGAGACTCCAGCAAAACACATTCCACTTTTTTTTAAAAGTAAGTTAGTGAAAAACTGAGCTCTGATACGTGAATGCTTGTCTTAAGCCAGTAGACACATTTATTCTGTATGTCGAGGTAGCTGCCATTTATGCTTTTTCAGAGAAACACACTTACTTTAGTCTTGGAGGGAAAAGCAAAGGCAATTCTAATCTTGAGTCTGAGATTCAGAAAACTACTAAGGTACAGCAGAGCTTCTATGCCTTGGAAAGAGTTTGTACGTGAAAAACAGCAATGTCATATGCCTGATAACAGTGAGGGAAATTTGTAGGGATTCTGCTTTTAATTGATTTCAAACAGATAATTCTTTTTGGTAAACACAAGGAGAAGCCAGGGCCCAGTGCAGTGTGCCGGCTGCGGCACAGGAGCACCGGGGTGCCTCTCGGTCCGGGGGGCTCTGCTGGAGATCTGCTGCCGTCCCCAACAGGGTCAGGTCTCTGGGACAGGCGTCAGCTGCCACCCCTACAGTGGGAGCTCACCGCCTTGGCAAAGCTTCTTTCTGGAAAGAGGCAAGCCCTGAGTTTAGGGCTCCAGACAGGAGAGCAGCGTGCAGGCCCGCCCCCCGCCCTCAGTTCACTGGTGCCTGCCTCCATAGTCCACGTGCAGAGGCTGCGTCTAAGAGGGTAAAAGTGTCAGTGTTGGTAACGCCTCACACAGGCTGTTTGGGGCGAGGTACTAAAAGGCGAGTGAATTGTATCACATGAATTTTTTTTTAATTCTTAGTATGCGTTACAAACATTTTGCTCTTTAAAATCCAGCCTGTTATTTATTTCTAAAAATTAGTTCTTTTGTTAGGTTGTTTTTGGTATTTAAATTTATTTCTTCATTATGAGTATATGTGCTGGTAAAGATTTCATAAAATGTGTCATTTCAGAAATTAAGAGATTATTCCCAACCCAGTTCTTGATTTCAAGTGATGAGAGACACCCGCGCATCTGCAGTGTGGGGTGCAGAGCCGTCGGGCGCTCGGCTCCCTGCGCTGGGCTGCGTGCGCCCGCTGCCGCAGGCTGGTGGTGACATTGCTCTTCCCGCCTTCTCCCTCCAGGGACGCAGTCATTAAGTGCTGCTCTTCTTTACTAAGTTGAACACCAGAAATTCGTCAGGAGGAGCATCGAAAGTTGCTGTTCGGTTTTTGGCGAAGTGTGTTTTTCCCGAGATGGCGCTCGCTCCCCACCCAGCCCACCGCGGTGATGGTGAGGGCCGCATTCTGCGCTGGGAAACCCCGTGCATGATTAAACTGTGGAGTGCCTGTAGCCTTACGTTCATTGTGTTCATTAGCGCGTCTTCCAAGGAGGAGGAGGTCTTAATCAGTGCCGGTTACAAATGATTCTTAGCCAGTTTTTTAATCTTTTCTAAACAGCATTTGAGATGTGAATATTTAAAGATGATCTGTGCTGCCTAGTATATGTTCACCTTTTTTTGGCGCTTTTAAAATGTCTAGATTTTTTTAAATATTTTTAAAAAAACTTTAAATGTGAAAGTTTTTACTTTAAACTAAAAGTTGCTTATTATATGTAATAAAAATAATATATAAATCTTTACAATTTTGCAATAAACCCATTCTTGGAAAAAAACCTTCTGGATCAAGTGTACAATCTTTTCAGTGGGTGGCATGTCGGTTCAGTTTAGTGAAATTTTGTCTAGGCACTGCAGTTTTTCTGTGGGAGAGAGTCAGCTGCAGCCTCTGCCCTAGTAGTGCTTCCCGGTCCCCATCTGTGAAAGACGGCAGGGCCGTGCAACCACGAGAGCACTTAGAAGTGCAGCGTTCTGAAGGTGCACCCTCCAGCCCAGCTCCCGGGGCACCAGGGAGTGGGTCTAGTCCTAGGGTGCAGGCAAAGCTGACAGCGAGGCTGGGCAGGCGAGGGTCCAGCCACTAGCAGCCCGGGGCCAGAGGACAGGGCAGCAAGGTGCCTGGGAGGAGCCAGGCCCCTGAGGAGCGCCTGCTGGGGGCCTGGAGCCTTGGGGGGGTGCAGAGAGGAGGGAAAATGGCCAGGTGCACCCCCCCTCCCCCCCGGGCAGTGTCCTGTAGGGGACACATCGAGACAAGAGCTGAACTAGAGTGGGGACACTGGGGTGGGGCAGGCAGATGCTGAAGGGGCCGGGCGTGGGTGTGGGAGGTCTCCACACCCTCCCTGCTCGCAGAGCCTGTGAGCTGTCTTGCTGCCCTTGTCCAGCAGCCAGACCAAAGCGGGGTCACACCGAAGACTAAATCTGGGCATCCAGGTGGCGGGGGTTAGCAGAGGGCAGCGTGACGCACCTCATCCTGAAGGTGTCAGAAACCCCTCTCATTTGTCTGCCTCAGAAAATATCGTGGGTTTTTCTTTAAAATGAAGGGAATGCAATGGGTTGGTTGTTAACATGTTTGTTATTTTAAAATGCATTAATGAACTTTCTTTTAAAGTTTCGGTTTCAGTCGCAAATAAGGTGAACATCAGTAGCCAGAGGCCACCAAACAGCTCTGTGAGCCCTGAGGGTGCACAGGGGTCCTGAGATGCATCGGCATCGGCATCGGCATCGGCACGCGCCGGCCCTGCGGCTGCTCGGGCAAGCCTCGGCCTCCATCCATAAGAAGCCAGGAGGATGCCGTGCGGTGAGGCAGGCACAGGGGGTCTGACCTCCACTTCCACTGTGAGGCCCGCGGAGCTGGGAGGCAGGAGGTGGAGAAGCCACCGCTGCCGGTGGCTCAGCCTTTGAGCCTCTGCAGCCCCAACTGTCTGGGTGTCCGCCCAGCCTTTCCTCAGCAGTCAGCCGTCGGGCTGTGCCCACGGGAGATGGTTTGACCCCTTCCCTGCATCACCAGGCCCCCACTCCTGGCAGAACACCGTCCCCTGCTGCCCCACCCACCCAGAAAGGGTGAACCCTGGGATAAAATGCACAGTGCTTTCAGGACCCATGACAGACGACTGGTGACCTGGACTGCCTCAGACGCACCTGAGCAGCGGGCAGACAGCTGCCCGTAGCTGCAGCCTTCTGAATCATCGAGTAGTTTCCGTGGAGGGATGTTCAAGCTTCGTGCAAAACTGGGTGCAGATTCGTTGCCCCGCTGTCATTTTGAATGTGACAGCCATACAGTGCATATGCTCACTCAATGGCCCCACTGACCAGTGCAGTGAAGTCGTCATTGTTCACACGTGTACATTCCAGTCCACCCTCCTTGGCTGCCAGGTCACATCGATGTCACACAAACCATTCTCATATTAACAGGGACGACTTTTCCCGGACAGACCTCGTAGGAGTTGACAGTGGAGATGTTTCCGCGTGGACCTGCCGCGGCGCTGGAGACCTGCTCCTATAGTCAGGGAAAGAACGGCTGTCCAGTGTTCCCAACGTCGTCATCACTGGACTAAGACGACTACTTTGCCTATTCGTAGACTAGGTTTTTAGTTTCGAAAGGACTGCCTTTCAGCTGCGGCGCTGACAGCACCTAAAGTAAAAGCTGAGCGATGCACCCTCGTGCCTCTGCCCACCTGTGTGTCCCAGCCCTCCTTCCCTCCGTAGCCTTCCGGGTCCGCACTGGGAGCCTGGGAAGGGTTCTCGGCCACGGGCAGGGCCCGCCCAGAACGGAGGACACGCCCGGTGCGCTGGCCTGCCCCGCCTCTGCTGAACTGCCACTGGCCCTGCTGGTGGCCCCCGCCTCCCGCTGAGTCTCCTTGTCTCCTGGATGCGACAGCCGCGTCCCCGGACTCGGCCCTTCCTCCCGAGAGGGCGCAGCGGGCTCTGGGGGCTCGGCCGGGAGCCCAGGGCGGAGGGGAGAAACGGGTCCTTGGCTTCCCGCCCTGGGTGAGGGTGCCAAGGAGGGGAGAGAGCGCAGACACCGCCCGACAGAGGGGTGTGCGGAGCGGGGACGAGCGGCGGCCCCGCCCACCGACGGGGAGGGCACCTGGCTCCACACCCGGGGACTAAAGGCCCCCCAACCTTGTCCTTCTAGGGCACTGATGCTCTGCAGGCTCGGCGGCGCCATGCCGTTCCCGCCGCCGCCCGCCGTGGCCCCGCGGGTCCCCGCCGCGCGCCCGCTGCCCCGCAGGCCCCGGAAGGCGGCTGTGCCCACCTGCGGGCCTACCGCGCCCTCGCCGCCCAACGCCGCCAGGGAGAAGCAGGGGCCCCCAGCGCGGCCGGAAGCGCTCCTGTCCCGCTCCTGGCCCTCGGCCACCCTGAGGAAGCCCCCTACGCACCGCGTCCCCTGCCCGGCCCCTCGGCGTGCCCTGGCCCCGGCTGGCTCCGGAGCTAGCCCTGCGGGGACCACGGAGACCGCCGCCGCGCGCTTCCCCCTGAGCCTGCCCCCCGAGGCCACCCTGATCCTCCAGAGGCGCCACCTGGAGCAGCAACTGCTGGCGCGGCCCCGCCGGCCGCTCCCCGCGCCCTCGGCCAACGCCACGCTCCCGCTGGGCCCCGGTCCCCGAGCCAAGGCCGTGGGTCCGCGGAGGGGAGGCAGTCCCGGAGGCCTGGATGCGCGCCCGCCCGGCGTCCCACTGCTGCCCCGTGGCCGGCGGGCCCCCGATCCAGGCCCGCGGCCCGCTGACCTGCGCCGAGTCCTCAAGGTGTCGCTACTCAACGACCAGCACAAGTACGACGACGTGGAGTACGAGGAGGAGGCCGTGGTCGTGGACGAGGGCCTGATCCGCAGGTGCACCGAGTGGCTGCGTGGTGTGGAAGCGGCCGCTGCTGCGCGCAACCGCACCAGACCGTTGGACGCGCTGCCGCACCTGAGCACGCTCTGAGCAGGTGCCTGCCATGAGCGCCGGCCAACTCCTCCCAATGCCCACTCCCTGCTTCTGGGCACCTGTGAGCTAGGTGGGCCTCCCGAGGCGCTGCTGCCCGTGGGCACCGGGGAGGAGAACCTGGTGGGACTGGACGGGCTCACCCGGGGCCCACAACCCACACTCGGCCATGCTGCTCCACCTGGTTGACCTCGAGGGAGACACAGCCTCGTCTGACGTCCACCACACCTGTCCTGGGCTCCTGAGAGCCAGGCGGCCCCCATGGGACACATACAACCTCCCCTGACCCCTGGCCCACCTCCTGCTCAGCTGCGTTCCCTCCCCCCATGCCACCCCCCTGCCTGGACAGCCTTTCCCTGCCCCATGCCCATGTTCTCTGCCCCCAAGCCGGCCTCCTGCACTCTCCTGGCCTAACTCTTCATGCCCACAGGTGTCCTTGCAGCCCCAGAGGAGAAGGCAGTGGTGAAAATGCCTCTCAGCCCCTCATCCCTTTCTTTTAGGTCCCTGAGACCCTTGGGTGTTCCTCTCTTCAGGTGCCCTGGTCTGAGCGGTATGTAACAGCCAGCAGGAGGGTGTGGTCCAGGAGGGTGGCCATCTGCTGTGGAACTGACGTGGGCTGTATTTATGGTTGTTTCTCCTAGTAGGAAACTCGTGGGGTGTGGGACAGCCTGGAAACAGTTCACCTGGTCGCGTCCGAGTCCACGGGAGGCACGATGCCAGGAGCTCGGCCCGTGGCGGTGGGGCTGGTGTGTGAGCAGTGCCCTGGCCTGCTGCTCTGGGGGCGGCTTTCCCGCTGTGGGCCAGGGGAGAGCCCACACAGATGCTGCTCACACTCACACATGCTCTCACATGCCCACACACATTCACACACAGGCTCACACACGCTCTCACACATATGCTCTCACACATGTTCACACACAGGCTCACCCTCTCACACTCACACTCTCACACAGCCCTCACACTGAAACGCTCACATTCTACACACCCACATATTCACGCTCTCACAGGCCTGTGCATGCACACTCGCTCACAGTCCCGTACACATGCATGCACACACACTCCCTCCCACACGCTCATGTGCACACACACACCCTGATGCACACGTCTCTCCGGAAGCAGAGCTGGGAGTGGTGTGGGCAGGAGCCGGGGGGGCAACTTCTGCTGAAACCCCACTGCTTTCATCGGACGTGCTACGCCCAAAACACCTCCTGTGCAGAACAGGAGTCAGCACAGAGGAGAGGGGGCGGAGGGCTGTGCCCGGACGCGGGACGAGGCGCTCAGGCCCAGAGGGGCGAAGGGCTTGCCGGGCAGCACGGAAGTCGCCGTGCGGTGGGGGTCGTGGGCACGGACCGGGTTTCCAGTAGCTGAAAAGCAGTGACAGGGTGGCTTTGGACAGCTGCTTGGAGCGATTTGTTTTTCAAAGGAAGATTTCTGCTTACTACTTGGATGACGGGTAAACCTCGTCCGCCTCTCCGGGGCCGCGCCCGCCCCTGCTAATACCGGCCGGTTGCTGGGTCTCTTCCGTGCGTCGGAGCGTGTTTAGCTCATACCAGGTTGAGAAGGGAAAAGTCGCTGTGATCAGATCAGACCCGTGACAGAAAAATCATGTGTTGCCTCAGTTTTGGACTGACTTTGTAGACGTCAGTAACTAGTTTAATGTTGTCTTGCTGGACTTTAATGTGTCATGCTACTTATATTTCACACCGGATCCTTACATGTTAAAAAGCCAGTTTCATACTTTCTCGTGGAGACCTTTGTGCTGATCCCCCGCCCCGCCGTGCTAGGCACACGTTGGGTGAGACCGGCTGCCTCCCACGTGGTGGTCGGCCCCAGGAGCTGCCTGAGCCAATCCCCTCCCGCTGACAGCTGTCTTTTCTGGCCCCGTCTGAGGGCAGAGGGCTGTCTCTTCCTTGAACTAGCCATGCTAACACCAGAGAGGCAAAGTTAACAGTCTTGCTGAGGTGACACGGAGATGCCTGTCCCCGTGGGAGATGGCCACTAGCAGGTGGAGGGTGAACTCACCGTGAGTTCACGGTGGGTGGAATCGAGACTTGTCTCACTCACACTTTGTTCAGCTGCTGGTAATGAAGGGACCCACATTGGTGCCCATTGTTTCCATTTTAAGGACTTGCCTGCAGTAATGGACTTTGGGGGCCTCTTTCCGGCTCTGGTCTGTGGGTCCTGTTGCAGTGACGTGCGTGGGTGTCGCTACCTGTGCGTCTCTCTCTGCGTCCCCAGCTCTGTTTTCCTTTCCTCACCCCTCCCTCTCCGCCCCTCCCTCCCCAGCCCATAACTGGCCACAGTCTGACAGCGAGCGCTTTGTGCTCACTCACACTTGTCGGGTAGAGCTCTGTGCGCCTCGTTCTTCATGTCAGCGGCGGGCAGTGGGGCAGTGGGCAGGTTGCTCGGTGGGTGGCTCTCAGTCAGAAACAAAAGGGCCCGCGGTTGGCACACGAGGTCTATTCGTGTTGCTGCCACCTTCCGAGAGAGTGCTCCAGGTCACCGTGTTGCCATTTCTTCACGTCTAAGTAAAGGTCTTGTGTTTCTGTTTGAGGAAGGCACTAGAAACTGGCCAGGAGAGTCGCCGAGGTGTTCAGAATTGTCCAAGGAGGAGTCTCAGAGGTGCCTCCCACCTGAGGTCTGGGACCGCCAGGGGTGGCGAAGGTCTGCCGGCTTCACTCTTTGCTAACCATCACCAGGGCTTTAGAGACTCGGTGACGTCAGGTATTGCCAGAATGAGGCTGCCGGGTCCCCAAGCCCCACAAGGGCTGTATTCCACATATACTCTTAGGAGTATGTTCTACTCCTCGGCCTATTGCTTGGTGTGGCTGGCGTGGCTCAGTGGATTGAGCACCAGCCTGTGCACGGAGGGCTCACAGGTTCGATTCCCAGTCAGGGCACACGCCTGGGTTGCGGGCCAGGTTCCCAGCTGGGGGTGCACAAGAGGCAACTGATGATGTTTCTCTCCCTCCCTTTCTCCCTCCCTTCCCCTCTTCCTAAAACAAAAATTAATTAAATTAAAACAACAACAAGCTCTCTGGATGACCCAAACAGGATTTCAAGTTCCCCCAGTTAAAAAAAGGAGCACGTCCTCCACAGCAGCGCACACTGGCCCACATTTTAGGCTGCTCACGGGCCCCAGACCAACGCCTTTCTATGCGCTCACTGGAGCCCCTTCCTTTGCCACAGGTGATCTCAAGGGCACAGCAAGCAGCGGCTGAAGGGTGGGTCTGGACACTGGTGAGGACCGCTCAGTGGTGGAGAGGGAAGCTCTCTTACAGACGTGATTTGTCCTTTGAATATTTGTGTCCGTGGGCAAAGAAGTAGGGAACGACGTCCATGGGGGCCAGGAGGTGGGCACCGAGCGCTGTGTGTGCAGGCGCTGCTGTCACTGTGAATTGTCCCAGAGCACGTGCTTGGGGGGCGGGGCGCTCCTCACCGCTCTGGGCTTCGGTCAGACTGCCCATGGCCACTGCTGAGCAGCAAGGCAGGGGAATCCCAAGGCTGAGCCTATGAGACCTGTTCCTTGTATTCGGGGAGTAGCCTGACATTTAAGATGGACTCTACCTTGATCTGCTTTCTTTCTGGGGAAAGGAGACACCCCAAAAGTCAGAACCTTTAGCTGTGTGGTTTCCCCGGATGTGGCACAGCTCCGTCGAGGGCGGGCGGCCTGTGGGGCCTGTCACCTTGGACTTTGAAATCGTGACTTGACACCTGGCTTTTCGGCCAGCTGTGCTGGGTCATTCTGTCTGCCACAAGCAGTGAGAATGCCACATGTTGCTGGAGCCGCACATGAATCGGCGGCTGCATGGTGGTGGGTGGGTGGCCAGCGCGGCCCTGTCAGACCCGCGCTGCCCGCGTCCGTGTGCTCACGGGCTGAGAGGGCCGCTGCTGGGACGATGGCCACACGGCCAGCTTGGAGACTGAGCGTCCCCCCAGCCAGGTCTGGGACATGGTCCCTCACTGAGGTTAGGGGGCCTTGGAGGCTGCAGGTCCCATCTGACCCCTGTCCTTTGTCAGCCGTGACTTTGAGCTGCTGTGCCCGTGTCTCCTCTTCCACAGTATGGCGTTCAGGTGCCCTGGGGGGTCCTGGTGCACGTGGGACAATGCCTGTGTGTCACCAGCTCAAGTTCATGACTCGAAAAACATCGCTCTCTTGTACTGAAACGTCCAAATCAGAGCCCTCCGTGGCTGCGGGGCCCTGAGGCATTTCTCTCTGAACGTTCCATGCACACCTTTGGTGCAGGCCACACTTTGACCTCCCCAGGAGGTTTAAAATGCCTAATGTATTTTACCTGCTTTTTTTCAAACTTATTTTGTGTCCTGAACACAACATTAAACTGAACTTCCTGGTAACAAAGGCAAAATTAAACGGTGAGTTACATAGTCTCATTCTCTGATAATAAGAAGCATGAACCCGTCAGAGGAGACGTAGTTTTTCTTAGAACAGAGCAGAAAAGGCTCACAGGCCACCCTGCGGAGAGATCAGGGGAGGGTAGGGCGAGGGGCAGGCCTGGGCCTCTGGCTGGGTGTCTGGAAGAGCTGGTGGCTCTTCTGGGACCAACCCCACTGGGTGAGCACCGAAGGGGCTGGCAGGTGAGAGATGGGAGGGGAGCGTGAGCTGAGACCCTTGTTATAGAGAACCCCCTCCCCCCCCCCCGTTTCTAAACTGGTGGGAGACGCGGGAACAGAATGATTGGAAGGTGAGCCACATCACGCGTCAACACCACAGCGGTTCCGCTTTGAGTTGAATTCTGGATGCTGTGGGCATTGAGGCCCACCAGGCTGCCTCCTCAGTTCCCCCTGCGGGCTCTCAGGCCCCCAGGGGCGGAGGGGCTCATCCTGTCTGCTCTGCCGGGCCCCAGACCCTGGCTGGGCCTCAGCAGCGTTTTCGAGACCATGCACGCCACCACCTGAGCCCTTGCGTGAGCAGTTCCACTTCAGGTGGCGGGACTGAGCTCTACCACACCCTTCAGACCGCATCCCGTAGCGTGTCTGAACACGCCCAGCACGCACACGCGTGGTCACCTGGAGGAATGTCGCGTGGATTCCCATCGGCAGGACTGAGTGCCAGGAAACCTTGCCCTCTCCTCGCCCCCTCTGCCGGGTTCTGAGGGTGAAGCAGGAGGCTTCACACTATCTTGGGGACTTTGTTTCCAGCGTCTGTATCATCAGGTGACCAGCGTCGAGATTAAACGGACTGCGGGCGTAGAAGACGTGTGTGACGCAGGTGCGGTGGGAGCAGAGAGTGAGAACTTGTGGAACGGACAGAAGATCTGAGGCCAACGCAAGTTTATTGGTCTGTGACTCACGTTGTGAAGCCTGAGAAGGCACCCGTTGCATCTGCAGCAGCAGCCAAACAGGAACGATGACGCATTTGCAGTGGGACGCTGCAGGCAGACAGACGGACAGACAGACGGATGGTGGAGACATAAGACCATGGGCCGAACCTCCGTCCCTTCAATTTTCCCGTACTAAAGCCCTAACTCCCGACGCGATGGTGTTTAGAGGCGCGGCCTTTGAGAGGGGTGAGGTCAGGAGGGTGGATCGGTGACCTAGGAGAGGGACCCGAGAGCTCCCTGCCCCTCCCACCCGGACAGAAGACGCTCATCCATGAACAGAACAGGGTCTTCACCAGAACGGATCTGCTGATGCCTTGACCTTGCGCTTCCGGCCTCAGGGCCTGTTGTTCATGAGCCGCCGGCCGGTGGGCCTATGTCCTAGGAGCTGGAACAGACGGCGACAGAAACGTGGTTGAGCCCTGGTTCTTGGTGATAGATTGGTGGCCCTGCAGCCCTGTTCTGCCATGACATTGCATCAGTAAGAGGACTCGCCTCATTTCTGAGGTTGTATAGTCACCACTAATGTGGATGGAACTCCTCAGCCAACTTTGTAGAAAAAGAGGAAGTTCTATGTGACATGTCCCCACCCACTGCACAAGGCAGTGATGCGGTCATCACAGTGACCCAGGGTGCTGGGGTCGGAGAGGGAGGTGCACCCCCAGGTCCCCACGGCACCCCTCCGCAGGGAACCACCTCCGCCCACCTACCCTGGACAGCCTCTGGCCACGGACTAGCCCCTCGGCCGCTCCACAGGTGGAAGGGCCAGCACCCCTTGGGGAAGATGGTTGTGCAGGGGTTGTGGAAAGTGACCTGCGTAATATCAGCCTGTCGCACAGCGGAGGGTTGGGACGGGTGACGGGGCTGCCACGACAAGAGCACGGACACCTCGTTCTAGGGAACGACACTGACTGGCTGGCGAAATGAGGAACACAGACGCAGGCGGGACTCAGCGGCTCTGAAAGGGGCGCTGCATGCGGGTGGCCGCTCACGGTGACGCGGATGGGCTGGCTCGGGCCCAGGTCCTGCCTGGACAAGGGTGGCGGGTGCTGCCCGGCGCGGCGGGTGTGGGGCGGTCCTGGCGCACAGCCCGTGGAGCTGGCTGTGGTCAGTTGCCGCTGACCCCTGCTTGCAGGGCGCGGGACCCTGTGAGCCGCAGGTGCAGCGCTGGGCTGGCGGTGCCTGTCACGCTGCAGTTCTGGACAATCCCGCTCTGAGGCACCGGGGCCTCGGACAAAGGGCTCGTTCATGACTTCAGCACAACGAGTGCCCACTTGTGCGTGGTCTGAGGGCCTGCGGAGGAATCCCGGGGGCGGAGGGGTGGGCAGACGGCAGCACCCGAAGGACTGCGTCCTGGTGGGGCTGCGCCTGACTCAGGCAGTGGCCTGCGTGCACCTGCCCCGGCCACAACCTCTGAATGACAGGCCTGAAAGGCAGGGCCCCTTCCTCGGGTGTCTGCTGTGCTCAGGGCTGGCGGCTCCCACTGGAAATCATCCCCGCTCTGCCACAAACCAGGGGACATTGGCCCGAAGTTTAGAAAAAGGCGCCCAAAAGTTTTAGGTGCAGCACAAAAGCGAAGGGGGCCAGAGCAGGGCCGAGGAGAAGATGGTGCCGGTCACACCCAGACCCACAGGCGGCAGAGCCACTGACAACACGGAGCTCGGGAGGGGCCCGCGGCCGCTCAGGTGATTACTAAAAAATAAACCACTGCGAAGAAACATGCAATTGTGAGAATTCACAGAGAGCATGACGTTTATTTTGAACTGCAGAAACCTGGTTGTGTGCTCGCCTCCCTTCCTCCCTCCCTCCCTCCTTTCCCTCCTCACCAGATCTACTGTTCCCTCCCCTTCACCCTGACGCCAAGTGGGACCGTCCAGTTTCCAGGGTCAGGTTTTCCTCTTCGGTCATTCCCACGGTAGCCCAGGGACACACGGGAGGGCCAGAGCTGGCCGGTCACCTTGCACTGAGGGTGGGGGCCACCCCGCACAGGCAGGGGTCCTGATGGCAGGAGGCCGCGCACCAGGGGCCCGCCTCGGTTGTCGGGATCAGAGGGAGAAATGCAGAGAAGTGGCCAGCACCGTGTCCAAAGCTTCCCTGTAAAGTGGAAACATAATTGACCCGAAATCGGGAGTGGCAACAAGGTGAATCCACGGCCGTCCCTTGGTGGGCGTGTGGGCTGCTGTGCTCGGTGCTGACCAACCGCGTTCTCCTCGTGGTGGAGGCGGGGCGGAGAGGTGGCCTGTGACCAGCCGCCAGGGCCATCCACCAGCCACGGGCTCCCTGTCGCCTGGCCGTGCTGACCCCCACGGGAGTTAAAGTGACACCCACCTGTAGTGGAGCTGGGAGCGACCCTGTGATTAGTCATCAGCTTGTCACCCCTCGACCGCAGAGGAGAGCTGTGGTTGACAGCCAGCTCGGGATCACCCTTCAGGAGAAGAGGCCAAGGTCCCCTCATGGGTGACTGCTTAGAAACTAGTGACACATTGCACATGTCACTCAGAGTCACTCGTGCCCTGTCCCTTTCTGTCCTCTTGCCCTCTCTCTGTCATTAGCTCTCTCTCTCTGTCTCCCCTGCCCCATCCCTAAGTTTCCAGAGCAGTTTGTGGGGCAGGAGCCTGACCTGCAGTTTGCAGTGTGGTCCCTGTAACACAGTGCGACCTTGCCACACCACGTGGTCTCCTGCGGGGAGGTGGAACCCCTGCACTCTGTTGGGCCAGTGGTCCATTGGTCTGGTGCTCACCCTCTGGGACATGGGTCTCGGGACTCTGCCATGGGGACCACTGGAATCTACTAGGCAGAGCCGGTCCATTAACTGAGACTCAGCTCCCCAGAGCAGAAGGAAGCAGGCAGCAAGACCCTGGCTCACGGCAGCTTCTCAGCGTCACACACCGGTATGTGCCCCTCATTGTCTGTGACAGTGAGCTCTACAAGAGAGATAACATGCCATTCCAGGAACTTAGCTCCTACGGCCTTAAAATCTGCTAACTACACAGTCAGGTGAGTGTTTTGCAAAAAAAATGAGTTACTGAAGAAAATGCTCACTCCGTCACAGAAAAGAGCGTATACTTACCGTGCCTTTAGCGGCCATCTCTTCAGTTATGGACGTTTTCTTCTATGTAACACAGCCGGCGAGACGGTCTCAGCGTCAGTTCACAGCGGGCCACACAGAAGGACCGGGATGTTGACGGTCACTCTCGGCCACAAAATGGAGCTCCTGTAACCAGGAGCCTGGAGCCTGGGGGCGCGAGGACAGTCACTCAGCACCGGACACACGGCCCTCCCGCCACCTGTGTGAATGCGTGTCACAGGGACAGCACCCTCCCTGCCCGGTGCTCAGCTACACGAGGCACACGCAAGGGTCCGTGAGAGCAGGGGAGGGGCAGGCAGATACCTGCCGACGACCAGCTGCCAGCACCACAGAAAGGAGGGTTCCCTCTCCCTGGATGTGACCTCGGCCAGCTTAGGTGTCCCCGGGATGTGACCTCGACCTGGTTAAGTGGCCCATCAAGAGGGCGTTGCAGGTGGCTGGAGGGTGTAAGAGCCGGAGGAATTTGGCTGCTGGAAGCAGAACTGCTCCTCTGCAGTCCTGCAAGGCACAGAGCCACCGTCGGGGACTGGGGCCAGCAAGGGTAGGGCCAGGGGGACACCCCTGGCCAGGGCACGAATGCACACGCATCCTCAGAGGTGGCACTCGGGAGCAGACCTGCTTCCCCCCAAGGCGACTCCCCTAGCCTGAGACTGGGGGTGTCCCGGTTGTTCACAGTAGCCTGGGGTTCAGTACAAGAGAATCCCACCCCAGTTGGGGGTCATCAGGGTAGGGCCTTCTGCACCCTCCGTCCCGGGCTTGTGGACAACTGTCTTCTCGCTGTCCTCACATGCCATCCCATCTGTCCATGGGTCTCCCCACCCCGCCCGCCAGGTCTCCCAGGCCACCAGTCAGACTGCGTTGATGCCCTCTATGGGCCCCTAGTGAGCCTCACCTGTTAAGGGCCCATCTCCAAATATGGGCCCATTCTGTGGGGCTGGTGGTTAGGCCTCCACATGAATTCTGAGGGGACACGGGTCAGCTTGTGATATCTATGGAGACAGATCAGTGCTTGCTGGGGGCTGGTGTGAGGGGGTGTGGCTGGGGCTCCCTTTTGTGCCCTGGAGAGGGGGGAGGGACTGTGGGAGCAGGAGGTGCAGTTCCTTCTCAGCCTTGTCCTGTGCTCTTCCCTCCCGTGTTGGTCATTATTCCCGCTCCCCGCTGGTCCTGGGTCCCCAGAGAGCCTGGGAGACAGGGGCATGTCTGTGGGGCCCCGCAGCTGGTGGCAGGGCCTGGGGGCTGGGTGAGAGTGGCACTGTGGGGGGTGCCCCAGGCTCTGGGACCTGGTCCCACCGGCTGCCCCTCCTCTGGGATGTGGGTCTGCACAGGACCACCTGCGCACCACGACCTCGCTCGGTGCCTGTGGTGGGGACCATGTGCGGTTATATCTATGGAAAACATGACGGTAAGACTCATCTCAGAGGGAAGGTTATCCTGACCCCAAATCTGGCACACTGTAAACAGAAACGTGCGCTCAGGAAGTCACAACTCCTGAAAGGCGGTCGAGCAAGCTAACAGGAAGGCGCCCAGCCACGGCTGTTTCCACCGGGCGGGGACGGGGCGCAGCCCGTGACCTCGTCGGAGCAGGTGCAGCGAGGACTTCGCGAGTGTTAACAATTGAATAGGAGGCGCCTCGCGTTTCCCTGTCGGGTGTCCTCAGTTCACATCTCACAACGCAGCCTTTGGTAGTGGCAGGAAACACCACTGAGCATTTGCACTAAAAGTCTACCGTCTGGCACGGGTAAAGCCAAGAGCAAGAAGTGGCGAATCCTAACAAAGATTTTAGAAAAATGCCACTTTTACATGAACGCGTGTGAAAAGTTCACGCAGCTCGGCCATCCGCAGTCACAAAAGAGAACATGACAAACTGAATCCAACCAGCACCAGGAAGCCCTTTGCGTCCTGTGTTTGACACTCCTCTGCCCCCCCCCCCCCCCCCCCCCCCCCCCCCCCCCGCGTGGCCCGAGAATGCTGCCCCCGCGCGGTTCCTTGCCCCACGGCGCCCTCTGGAGGGGGGGAGCGGAAGCGGCGCGGAGGCCGGCCACCAGGGGCGAGCAGGTGCGCTCGCAGAGAGGCCCTCGTGCTCCGCGCTCTCCGGAGAACCCCCGCCCCACCCCGCCGCTCGTGGGACATCAGGCTGCGAGCAGGCAGGTCCCAGGGCCTGGGGCGGCGAAATTGAGGCATTCCGAAGCTTTCCGAGTTCTTTGAGAAGGAAGGGCCGGGTCTGCAGCCCAGGCGCGGTGGGTCGAGAGCCTGCTAAAACGTGGCCAGTGACTACTGCCGACCGAGGACGCTCACTGCCAGGGCCGGCCGAGGGCGAGCACCGCGGAGAGATCCAAGGTTTGAGTCCAGTCGGAGCGGGTGGGGATGACGCGTGTGTCAGCAAACCGAATTTGCGGTCCTCACTGTTTCCGTGTCTGATGTCCCCAGTCCCCGGTCCGCTCTGCGTGTTGTTGGCGGCCTCGCTTAGCCCACACCTACGACTTGGGCTGCCATGGCGGTTTAATGAGTTAACCTGTGCGACACACCTGGAGCTGGGCCTGGGCCCGACTGGCGCGCCGCCACGAGAGGGCCGAGGCTGGTGGAGCCTGTGACGGCCACGATGGAGCCAGTCCAGCGAGGGTCACGGGCGAGCTGCGCACGTGTCCAGCAAGTCACACACATCTCCCTGCGATCGCACGTTGGGGGCTGCTGACAGGAAGCCCCACAAAGCTGCTGGGTCGGCTTTCCTTTCTAGATTTCCAGGCAGCTGGGTCCCCAGTCAAGCAAAATAAATAGCGTTTCCCTTATTTTTGTCCACAGGTTAAAAAGTGCCAGTGGGAGACCGCCATTTTCTTATAAATATAAAAACCAAAAATCTCAATACTGGAGCAAGCACCACCTCCCACCCCCAAACTTACAGAAGCTTGCCGACACGGAGAGACACACGCGCGTGCGCACACACACACATAACTCACTCTCACACACTGTCACACACAGACTCACACACCCTTGAAGAACAACAAGACAGTGGGAAGTGATGAGCAGACACAGTGAAGATCCAGTGGCGGAGAACAGGCGTCATGCTGAGTCCTCAGAATAAACAGCGTCACACACACCAGTTCTACGTCTTGACACGGGAGGGAAACCTAAAGGCCTGACTGAGAGGCTCAGACAGGTTTGAGAGATTACTTCATCTGACACAGGAGAGGGCAGTCAAGGTTGCTTTCAGATGAAAAGCACAATTTCATTTTAAAAAGCAGGAGGAACAAAACAACTGCATTTCACCCTCCAGTCTGGCAACCCCACTTCTAGCACCCGGCCCCCGGGCACGCTCACCTGCACGAGGATGGCATGGCCCCTGCCCAGTGATTTGTTTTGTTTTAAAGATTTTACTTATTTATTTTTAGAGAGAGGGGAAGGGAGGGAGAAAGAGAGGGAGAGAAACATCAGTGTGTGGTTGCCTGTCACACGCCCGCCCCCTCCTGGGGACCTGGCCTGCAACCCAGGCAGGTGCCCTGACAGGGAATCGAACCGGCAACCCTTTGGTTCTCAGGCTGGTGCTCAGTCCGCTGAGCCACACCGGCCAGGGCTGTGACAGTGTTCTTAACGCGGCATTCTTTGTGATGGCACCAGGCTGGAAACAGTGGAAATATGCATGAACAGAGGGCTGGATTATGAATCCACACAGGCAAAGAGGGAGAGCTCCGAGTGCTGACACGCTAAGATCTCCAGAATACTGCATCACCAGCTGATACTGGGTCTGGGCGGAGTAAACGGAAAGCTGCGTCTTGTGCACTGTCAGGGTGCAACAAGGGGGTCGTACAGACAGCCACAGAAAGAAAGCAGATGAACCGGCAGCTCAGGATTAGAGGCCGACCCACCGGGGACATGCAGGGGAGGACAGCATGGATGATGTGCGACTCACTTGTAGTTCTCTGGTCGCCTTTGACTGCTGAGCCGTGAAGATGTGTGACTAACAGGACTAAAGCGACCCTGAAGACTAAAACTGCAGTGAGAGAAGCCACCTCTGTCACACAGACAGCATAACCACCCCGAGGAAAAATCGTTTCACGGCTGTCTGAAGCGCAGCACTTACTGTGACGCTGCACGTGCTTAGGAGGGTGCAGCCTAAGGACAGAAGGGGTCACAAAGCAAATCCTCACGTCGTAGTTTGTTGTTAGTAATGACATTAGGATGACTGCTTTGAAACTAACTTATGAATGTTATCAAATGTAAAAAATACTACCTTTTAGTGCTCTTACAAACCTGGGTGAGAGAGAAAATGCAAGTGAAAATAGGAGCCTGTGCCGAACCTCACAATGTTACGTCTGCCCGAAACTATTAGTGCGAAGTTGTGCTTTATTTGTAGGACGCATTTTCCCGCTTAGTCCACTGGAAAGGCCTGGAGGCAGGGCCCTCCGTAGCAATGAGCGCCCGTCTGAGCCGTGTTAGATCACTACGCGTCTCTTCCCCTGAAAGGATCCAGCGCTCGGGGGAGGTTGGGTTGTCACCCTCCCTGCATCCCTGCCCTTGGCGATGTCTACGGGAGGCTCTCTGGTCTTTGGTGGAGAGGCTGGTTCCCACCCCCTGGCTTGGAGCCGGGCCACGTGATTGTCTCTGGTTGATGGAATCTTGGGGATGCATCGCGCCTGCGTGCTGGGGTTCAAACGTGTTGATTAGACAGCGCCCCTGCCCCGTCAGCCATTACTGAGGAAGGACCGTCCCCAGGCTAGCCCAGGGGTCCGAGGGTGTGTGATCACGCGGCGTCTGATTCTGATCGTGTCGTGTCCGCGGGGTGGATGGCTCTCTCAGTGTCTGCGGAGAAGAAGGGAAGGCCGGGCGGAGCAGCAGCCAGGGAAGGAAGAGGTAACCGAAAAATTACCTTTCTGAAATGGGCTCTGATATTCACAACTGAACTTTAACATGTTTTTACAAAACAGACCATTTTCTGCTATTTAAACTAATCTAGTGCATTAAGACAAAAAGCTACTCAATTTTTGAAACAAACATTGTTGGTTTTGGAAATGGGAGTTCCTGGGCAATTCTACCTGGAGACTTCAGCTGCCACTCCATCTACAACTGACCACCCAGGTAGGCAGAAATCCCCGAGGACGTAGACGACACCACAGCGCCATCCCCAGCAGGATCTAAGTGACATCATGGCACATGCCCCTCAACAACAGCAGAACACATGGGATGTGACAGGGACCACATCCTCAAAAATGCGGGAGAACTGAAACCAGGTGGCTTGTTTTCCGACCACAGCAGGGTGGGACTGGAAATCAAACATAGGAAGATGGCAGGAGAACCTCCAGACACTTGGAAACCAACAGCACACACTCAGTCATCATGGGCCAGGGAGGGAGTCTCAGGGGAGGAAAAAAACACTGGGCTGAATGAAGGGAAAGCACAGCATATCGAAATGTATGGGACACAGAGTTTTAGACCAGAGCGGTGCTGAGAGGCAAACGTATGAGGGCAAATCATCTACTAAAAAAAGGACAGCCTGGCTGGTGTGGCTCAGTGGATTGAGCGCCGGCCTGCGAACCAAAGGGTGGCTGGTTCCATTCCCAGCCAGGGCACATGCTTGGTTTCTGGCTGGGTCCCCAGTGGGGGGCGCACGAGAGGCAACTCCGCACACTGATGTTGCTCTCCCTCCTTCTCCCTCCCTTCCCCTCTCTGAAAATAAATACAATCTTTAAAAAAAATATAAAAGAACAGTTTGAAATTGATAATCTGAGCTTCTACCTCAGAAACCTAAAAGGGGACGAGCAAAATCAACCCAAAGCAAGCAGAAGGAAGGGAATAATAAGGATAAAAGCAAGACTGACTGAACTAGAAAACAGAAAACTCAAGGAGAAAATCTCAGAGACAAAGAGTTGGCTATTTGAAAGGATGAATAACAGCGACGCACCTCTGGCCACACTGACAAAGACTCGCTCATCTCGGACCTGAGACGGGAAAATCCAAAACGATAACACCAGGGACAACTCCGCACCGTGAGTCTAAGGGCTCAGAGGCAAGGGACCAATTTCCCCCAAACCCAAACTACCACAGGCAGCCCATATGAAACGGGTCACATGAGTACTCCTGTAACCATTAAGGAAGTTTATTTCATCATTTTAAAACTCCCAAAAAAGAAATTCCCAGATCTCCACGGCTTTACTGGAGAACTTTATCAATGACCTGAAGAATAATGAACATAAAGTTTAAACAGTCCTTTCTAGAAAATAGGAGCGAACTCCTCCAGTCTAATTTCATGAAGCTGCTTTTAGCCTGAGACCAAAACCAGAGGCAGCACAGAAACCAAACCAAAAGCCAGAAAACCCCAAACACTTGCATAACCATAGTCCCCCTGAAGAGAGACACAAAAATCCTTAACAAAATATTAGCAGATAAAATTTAGCAACACAGAGAAAAATAATAATCCACAACCACGTGGGATTTATTCTAGGTGTGCAGGACCAGTTTGGTATTTGAAAATTGATCAGTTTAACCATATGGCTAATTATAATATCCTTCCAATCCATGCAGGAAAAGCACCGGACAAAACACTGGCTCCTAATAACAGCTGTCAGAAAAACAGGGGCAAGAGGAAGCCTCGTCCACAAGGGTCTGCACAGGCCCACACAGCCCACTCTGCACTTGCCGGGCAAAGACTAGCCCTTTCCTTGCCTCCAGGACTGCACACAGGCAATGACTTAGGGAAAAGGGACGTCCGGGGAGCTGGGGGATTGTGATTTTAGACGGGACAAGCAGGGCTGGCCCGGGGAGGGCAGCAGATGGAGAGGGAGTTGGCTGCGTAGGTCTCTGGGTCTGACCAATGACTGAGAAGCAGCAGACACCAGGCCCTGGAGTCCACGGCGTGTGAGGGACAACAAGGACTGCGACGTGTTTGGGGGACAGAGACAAGTAGTTGGGGGCGTCGGGGGCAGCAATGGGGATGCTCTGCCCATCGGGCCTGCCAAGGACTTGGGCTTTCACTCTGGGGCCCATGAGGAGCCCCTGCAGGGTTTCAGCAGCAGACTGACCCCAACTGGCCAGTTCCCAGCCAACAGTCCCCACACGGCCTCCACCTGCCGCTGCGGGGGTGTCCCTCTGCAGGTGTGTTTAGGTGGTGCCTCTCTCCCATAAGCATCTTCAGCAGCCGAGCTATGTCTGAAGCATTTCTATCTCCTAAAACATGTGGCAGGGCACTCTGTGCCATTGTGAAAAGGCATCACATTTAAAGAGGACCCCAGCATGTGCCATGGCCAGGCTGCCGGGGCAGGCGACTCTGGGCGGCCAGACACCATGGGGGCAGCTGGTGGGCTGGGTTGGGTGGTGGAGGGTGAGGGCCTGGGCCAGGCAGGCCCTGTGCCCACAGAGGAGGGGAGGTGTGAGTAAGCTCTGTCCTGGCCCACCCTGGGCCCTCAAACGAGAGCGTGACTTCTTTGGAAGCAGAATCACTGCCGATACAGCTAGTTAGAAGGGGGACATACTGGAGTAGGGGTGGCTGTGGCCCCCATGGCTGGTGTGCTAGAATAAAGGGGACGTTGGCCACACACACAGGAGGCTGGGTGAGCACAGAGGACCTCTGTGGAGTGGCTGGGAATCTGCTGCAGAGCAGTGGGCTCTGGGGCGGGCCGAGGGGAGCGCCTTAGAAATGCAGAGTCTCAGGCTCCCAGCGGGGGTGGGGGTGGGGTTAGGGGGGAGGCCGGTGCCCACTCTGGCCTGAGGGGCCCTGCCGTGGGGAGTCCCGGGGTTAAACAAACACGGCCACCTGCAGCCGAGCTGTCGAGCCTTCTTCACAAGGGCCTCCTTGATGTGCAGATAAACCCGAGAAGCCCCTCGCTCCCCACCCACCTGGGGTTCAAGCTGGGAGCCCATTCCCAGGTCCTGGGATCGCGCACCTCCCCCCACACTGCCCCCTCACCTTGACGGGGGTAAAAAAACAGCCCCCAAACCTTTCTGTTGACTGTACTTGGTGTCAGATGCCACTGCCCTCCCAGGAGGCTCGTTAGCATTCCACTAGGATGTGCATAGACCCTCGTCTGCGCCCAAATACACAGCCTGAGAAATCAAAGGCAAACGCTTCCCACCTTTTGCCGGCTCCCTCCTGAACGGTTATTTGTTTTAAAACAACTTCCTCAGGGAACTTCCTTTCTACCAGAAACTCCTCTCCATTTTAAAGGACAATTACCCCTTATTCTCCTCTCCAGGACCCACTTCTGACGGGGAGCCCTTAATGAGAGCCCAGAGTCGGGCGTTTTCCGTGCTTGTTTTTAGAGCTGTAGGTGAGGCGACAGCAAATTGGGGGACTACAAAGGACTTGCCTTTGCACGGAATTTATACTGGATCCTGAGCGATGCTCAGGGTCGGGGCTGGGAGGGGGCGGCAGTAACGGCCGAAGGGCAGCAGACTGAGCCAAGCCTCCGTGAGGACATTAGGAAAAGGTCTGTAGTTATCAAAGAATGGGTTTCAGCAGGAAACTGCTCACTATCCTGCAAATGGACAAAACATGGTGCTGAGGGTCAGAAGAGGGAAAAACAACTTCTCGTGCAAAGCTTAAAAATGTTTAATGATATTCAGCAAATACTGTTGATAAATTTTTGATGCTTCCAAAATTTCAAAACGGAGGGTTGGGGTTTGGACAAAAAATTGCTGTCTCTGAGGCTGATTGATTGAAGATGTTAACCCCTTTTAGTGGGCTTCTTTAGGGAGCTCATTTTTCTCATGACCAAAGAGGTGGAAATCTAGACATTCCTGCAATTGTAGAATTAAAGAGATCTCAGAAAACCTTTTGCCCCAGGCCAGGCTCCCAGCTGGGAGTGGGGGTGCGGCCCCACCCCCTCGCTCTCGCTGCGGCAGGAATAACGCCTTTTTGAAGCAGTGCCTAACAATCTTTACTCTCCAAAGCAATCCATTTTCTCGTTAATGAGAAGTGAACGGGATGCACATTTACCACATCTATGGCGTTTCGCGTGGTGTGGGGACAGCGAGGCTCCCCTGGTTTGGACGGGTCTGACAGGGACACGACCTTGGGGAAGTTCCTGCCCTTATTTGTCAAGCCGTTTGCACACATGGAAGCCCATGAGAGCCGGACGCCGCCGGAGAGGGGACTCCAAGTGTGGTTAGGGTTAGGGTTAGGCTTCCCGGGCCCTTCCCCCACTTCCGCCTCAGTTTCCTGCTTTGTAAAGGGATAAGGGGGAGGGGTCCCGCTGCGGGTGCGGGACCAGATGCTCTGGATCTCATTTGCTGTCACTTTTGGAGATTCTCTTCACATCCCCTTCCTGTAGGGTGACCTCGGTTAGGCCACGTCATCCTTACCAGATCCCCGTGTCACTTCCTCAGGCACAGAACTCAGGTCTTCCGTCTGTGTGGTGGGCAAAGGCCCTGCTTTGAAACGCAGTTTTAAAGTTGACTTTTGAGGGATTGGGCAGATTTCAGACAGTTGTGTCTGTAAGAAACGTAATCAGAGTGAATTTCGGGCGTGGAAAAGGACACACCATTTCCTTGCTCACATATTTAAGACACGACTTACATCATGCCCAGAATTTCCAGAATAGGTCTCTCTTGTGCGGTGCGTCCTACTGATACTGCAAACCTATCTGAGAAGGACATGGGGCCATTTGGCAAAAGCAAAAAAGAAAAATTGTTCATCTCCTGTGGATAAGCTATCTCGCCCTGCGGTATAAAAAGGCATTGTCTGCAGCACAGGGATGCCGCTCGTAAATATCCCACCGCCACCACCTGC
>VMDR010001894.1:99327-107557 GCA_007922815.1 Macrotus californicus | reverse complement strand
AATGCAGACAGCTGTAATTGAACAACAATAATTAACAAAAAATTAACCACAAACTCAAAAAAATAAAATAAAATAAAGGGACGGTGTTTTAAAACATGTAGTAAGACTGTCTATGATGTGGGAGGATCTCAAATGTCTGCTTATTTTGGAGAGCTGATGGACATTGGGTTAAAATCAAGAGGGGAATGCAAATTAAATTTATATGGTATTATTAACTCCATGTCCCCCTTCCCAAGCCCCAGTGCACGTTGGTTCATTTTGCTCTGATATAATTCAACAAATAGCCAGAGATTTCTTTCCAGCATGAGAGGACCCACTCTGGGGAAAGACTTTGAGGACCCATGGATACCTTAACCAGGCTGCCTCACGAGAGGTAACATCTAAGAACTCAGCGACTCCTGGTTTGGAGACAAGGAAAAAATCGGCAGGCAAACATCATGAAAGGAAGTCTCCTTTCAAAATCCCAGTGCTGGATGACATCGGGCATCATCACCCCATGAAAATGCAAAAGGCCTTAGTGTCTAAGTGACTGTAGTGCCCCCTGAAGGGCATGGGGGGTATTTTTACCTGAGTTAGAGTAGCCCCTGGAATGTTTCTTGTTTGGTGAGACCACATCTGGAGTCATCAGAGTCATCTTTTATTATGATGGGTATTCTTTAGTGAGCATCACTTCTGGGCCTGATGATGTGCTTAGCTTCTAACATCAGGAGCTCACTCAGATCTCCCTATTTCAGTAGGTAAACTGAGGCTTGGGGAGTTTCAGTCACTTGCATAGGCTGAGTCAGCATTGAGGCCAAGACTCTTTTGACCCCCTAAATCTAAATAACCAAACCACCCTTTGGGGCCACAGAAGCTGGTCCATGTCTCAAAGGTGTTGGGTAAGAATCTGGACACCACAGCTGTCCTGGACCAGACTCCAGTGGTGCCTGGTGGAGGCTCTCATCTACTCCTCCAGTCCAGAGATCAAGACGGAAATGTAAATCATCTCCAATTAGGGGGCTGCTTCTTGAACATTTTCCTTTTGAGGAAGACAGGAAAATTCTCAGCTTGTCTAGCTTTATCTGTGGAACTACGGGATCTCTCAGAGGCTTTAAATTAATCAATCAATCCACAGGCATTGAACTGAATCTCTCTACCTTGGGCTCAAGACTCTGCAAAGTGCTTTAAATGAGAAAGAAACCAAAGGGCCGGCTGCCCTGCCCCCAGCCATAGCCCAAGGCTGCCTTCCATGGCTGGGGAATTGGCCTGTCAGTTCAATCACATGGCCCCTCTGACTGGTGGTTTTCACTAAGCTGGCCCGTGGACGGCTCTGGTCATGTGTAGACATGACCTCAGGAGGGGTGCATCCGTCTCTTTTCGAGTCCTTGCCATTTAATCGTTCCTCAGACAATTTCAAAAGAAATACAGCAAAACCCAACCCTGTCAATCACCATTTGCTCCCAAGCCTCAGAGCAGCGCCTGAAGAACTAGGTGTGCAAGGACGCGTCCCTGGACACCTGAGGTTTATGGAGTGAGGTGCAGGCAGAGTGGGGAGGGGGTTGTCCCAGGCCACCCGGGGACCCTAAAGAGTCTATACAGCACCCAGTCTCCGGGTCTTGCAGACATGCCCTGGGAATGGGTCTGTCTTGGGAAAGGACAGGTGGCTCTCTAAGTAACAGTGGCTGCGCTATAGCAGTGTTTAGGGCTCAAAGGCGGCGCAGGTCCCTATAAGTATTAATGTAAATAGGAATGAGCCGAGTGGAGACTGGAATATAAGGGTAATGGCTCCTCAGCGCCAGCTCTTTGTTGCTAATGTTGTTAAAGAGAAACAGGACTCGGGATTCTTGTGTGCATATTGGCAACCAGCTCACTTTATTTTTAACCCTGCGTGGACCAAGGCTGTGAGCTCGAGGAAGCCAGGTGCAAGGTGCCAGCTGGGACGTCCCCTCGGAAGCAGCCCCCTTGTTTTGTGCAGCTGCAGTCCAGAGAGGTGAAGCAGCTCCCCTGGGACCACACAGTGGTGGGACAGAGATCAGCATCTTCTGGACCCAGTGGTAAATCCTGGTGGCAGTTGGAGCCACCCTAAAATTATAGCAAGACAACGGGCAGGACCAGTGCGAGCTCTGGACGCAGGCCACTTAGAGGGTTCTCGCTCTTGACTCCTAAACAGCTACCTTGAGAGTGTTTCATGCTGTGAGACAGAGCTTTGGGGCAGACTTAAAGATCACAGTGGGGCTGATTCGGGCAGCAGGCCTCTGCCTGAGGTGGGAGGAAGAAGCCTGTATAATGACCCTGTGGCCCTCTGCGTCCCTGCAGGGGCATCTGTGGCTTTGGACGTAACTGGGGAAGAGAGCAGAACACCAGCCTTCCTTCCAGCGCCTCTACCATCCGTCCACCAGGACTGGAAGCCTTGCCTACACACACGCCCTCATTCAGTTTTCAGGGACTGAATGAATCCCTGGGAAGCAGGCGTGAATGCACTTATTTTACAGGTGACGCACTCAGGGCTCAGGACATGTAAGTGGCATCCTGGGTCAGGCGGTGACCTGAACAGCCAGGAAGGATGGGCAAGCCCAGGTTGGCCTCACTGTAGACTGAAACAGAACTCTTTCTTTGTCACCTGCCTGTCTTCTTCACTGCCACCTGCCTCATTTAGTCACGTGGAAGGGGACTGGGTCTCTCTTTGCCTCTCTGGGTTTTTGTGAAAGGCGACCTGCGAACTCTGCCTTCCATGGACAGTTGGGGCGGACCCAGAAGACACACCAGCTCAGCTCAGTCTCTGTCCCCAGATGGAAGGTAGGAGGACAAAGGAGGTTCATGGCAGCTCTCCTGCCCTCTCCTTGCCTGGGAACTAGGAATTCCCCAGTGAGAGAGAAAACACACAGGAAGGAGAGCAGTGCATATTATTACCAAGCAATTATTCACACCCCCAGCTCCCTTTTCCAAATTGTAAGTTCTTCTTTATGTAATCACTTTCCCACTTTCCATTCAAGAGGAAGAAATAGCTCCACACCAGTTGTGTAAAATGTACACTTTCTAATGTAAATCAAGAAGCTATTAATACCATAATAAGAACACGGTAGAATATTAATTGATGGAAATTGTAGAGTGGAATATTCATAATCAGCGGCAGTCCTTTCTTTGGAAGGAACAAAGGATTAAGTTAGGGAGACAGTAATGGTATTGTTAGCAGGCTATTTCAATGATTTTCTCTGTGGAAGAGCAGAGAAAGGTGAAATTCCAACGGGGAATATTAGACTATGCAGATCTCTGCTCAGGGGTATCAGGCTCTGTTGAAACTGCCGCGCTGTGCTCTGCCTTATGATCCGATTGTTTTATTAGCAAAATCGTTGCGCGTTTCATTTTGCTGTAGTCATAGTGCAGTGTCTGTCTAACAATAAATTATAGAGGCAGGCAAACAATGGTTTTGTATTTGGGATACAATGAAATATCTTATTAAAATGCAGGCTTCCTTAGGTTTCTGAAATTAGAGTCTTATTTTAAAATGATTCCATTGGGCTACATACACTGTTTTGAACTAATCACTCTAACAGAATCACTCTTTTGTCAGACCTGGAGGATTAGGGGAGTTACCTGTTTCTTAAGTATTTTCCCATTCATATTTTATTCTCCTCCAGAGCGAGCTTTTTGGTTCGACAAAGAAAGGCCTGTGCTAATAACATCATTCCTTTGCATGTGAAAGGTATAACGAGATCTAAGCAGTCACATCCTTCCTGCCAAGTTCCTCAAGCTGATATACTGTTCTGATAATAACTCTGATAGTGATGCTAACAATGAGTCACAGTTTTTCTTGAACGGTCACATTATGCTGGGCACTGCAAGAAGTGGTCTACATGGTTTGCCTTGTAGGATCCTCATGCTAGCCACCTAGGAGTAGACACTTTCATTATCTCCATTTCACAGATGAGAAGGTTGCGGCTTTGAGATAGAGATTAAGTGATTTCTCTCGTGCTGCGTAGCCTGGTGAGTGTTGATGTTGGGTCTTGAATCTCGGGAGATTGTGATTGGGGTCAAGGTAGAGCGATAAAGGCAGTCAGGTTTTTTTTTTTTAATTTTTTTCTGTTGCTACATTATCTAGTCCCCTGACAACAAGGGCCAGGCTTCGCACCATGTGTTTTACGTCCGTTATCTTTTTTCCAGCCTCTGCAGCCCTGAGACAGGGCTGTCAGTACCCGCATGGCACAGAAGAAGTATCTGAAGCTCAGTTCCAATCACCGCTCAGGTTACCAGCTGGTGACGGGGGTCCCAGGAGAAGGGCTCAGGCCTGTCTGACCCCCTAGCCCGTCCTCTCACCAGCCTTGATTGTATCAGAGATATCGCGCTGTGTTTGTCAGGAAATAGTGCCCTGTGGGAGAACACAGGAAGCTATTTGCATTAAAAAAAGAGTTTATACCCTGAGATGAAGTTGACAAAGAGCCTGCCTTGACCAGACTGCAGTGGGCTGCTCTGAGCACTCCACCCCACGAGGCCCCGCTCTGGGACCTGTGTGGTTTTTTTTTTGCATGGCCTGGTTTGAGCGACGCTCCGGTCAAGTGGGCCTACCATGTATCTGATCACCTTCTTCATTCCCCATGGCCTCCAGGTACTGTCTGATCCTCCTGCCCTGCCTTCTGTAGGAATCCCGTTAGGTCAGTTAGCGAGAATGACTCCACCGTCTTAGGAATTTTCCACCTACCAGCCTTCCCACTCTGCCTGCCTTTGGCGATAAAATCCCCAGTTCATGTCTGCAGTTGAGCCCCTCCTTCTTCTCTACTACAAAGCCCTATTGCGGTGGGCCCTATACCAGCCATAATCCCCCCAATAAAATCTGCCACAGATAATTCATCTTCTGTATTGCCACTTTGTTGTTCAACTGGTTGGACCCATTGTGGTTGGGATGGGAACACCAAGCAACCACTGTCCATCCAGCTGATTCTCCATGAACAACCTCAAAAGTTAGAACCTGCATCTGGAAGACATCGACCAACGTTCAGATGCTTCTGCATTTGGGTGGGATCAAAATATTTCTCCCTGTGCGCTCCAAATGTTACAACTCCTGGGGACTGCCTTCCTGTTTTTCCCACCATGCCAACACCTTCACGGTCTGCCATCCTGTCCTCTTTCCCACGGCTCCCTGGACCGCAGGAAAGCTTTACTCAGCAGATGCTCGTCTGTAAGTATGGCCCCTCGTTTATTCAGCAAATATTCATGGAGCTCGTGTGTGCCAAGATGGTGCTGAGGGGGTACAAGGGTAAGCGGAAGAAAATTGTCATCTGTCAGATCCCAAAGGCCCATCTGTGACCGAATTTTCACCAGTCTGTTTAAAAATGAGAAAAATATCTCAAAGTACTGACTTTCTCATTAAGCACACTTGTACCCATGTTTTAAAACTGTCATTTATTTTAGAATGGTGTCCTTCACCCATCCTCTTTTTTTTAATGTTAAATGTCTTTCCTTTAATAAAGATAAAAATAAGTTACATTCTCTTTCCTTTTTTTCTTTTTTTTTTTAATGTTCTTCCTCTGATTTTGTTTTCTTTTTAAAGTTTTTAATTGACAAAGCAAAATGTAGGCAAAACTATGTCAGTCTGCAAAATGTTTTCTCTTTTTGATTTTACTGGGCTTCTTGAGTGAGTACTCTAGGAGTCTAGGAATGTCTGATGTGTCTGTACCTTCTAAGCTTACCACTTGGTAATAATATTCACTACTCCATTGTCCCGATCAGTTTTTAAATGTTAGCCTTGTCTCTCTAGCCTCCTGCTTCCTGTCTCCCTCAAGGTGTGTTGCACTCAGGCATGCTGTAAGTAATGAACACTTGGTAATTTGACTTCTTAGCCCTAAAAAAAAAAAAAAACCCTCCAGGTGCAAAACACAAAGACAGAGCTCTTGTCTAGGGCATCCTCGCTTTTCCATTCTCAGCCACGGGGAGACAAGGCCACTCCACACTGCGTTCTATTCCCCTTTGGCTCTTGCAAAAAGGGTAGCCAGTTTTCTGTTACCATTGTGCTAACTGAGGATCGAAAATGTGCCTGGAGTTGAAAATCACCCGGTGCCTGTCCTTTCTATAGCAACCTCATTAACAACCCAAACTTTAAAATTTTATTATTTAGAGACTCGGCACTCTCCAGAATTACAACTCTGGCGGCTTGTGCTTGGAGGCACGGTTCCGTTCTTTGCAGCGTTTCTGATTCTTACAGCTGACTGACGCACATTCCCTACCACCTTTGCTCTTCATCACAGTGACAGGAGGGGGCCTCGATGAAGCAAGGCTGAGGCACTCAGTGGTTACAGCGAAACCCCCGTCTGGTGGAGTGGCTGTCTGCGTGTCTGTGTGTTGTTTTTCTCCAGCGCCCATCTTTGACCCCCCATCTCCCTCACCCCCCGACTAACTTGCCAGTGTAACCGCCTCAGAGTGGGGAAAGAAGCTGAAACACGCACATTTCTAATAGACTCAGCATCTGAATTGGATGGGCAGCTTTCTTTCTTTGTAAAGCAGCTGTGGGAATGCATTGTCCTAACATATCCTAGTTAGGAGAAGTCTGTTAAGAGGAGTATTTACCCTCACCCCCTTTAATTAAGGACATCGTTCATGTCACACTTAGAGTTTAGAAGTCACGGCCATCATCATGCTTTCCTTAAGGAGTATTTTAAAGATGTAATTACCATTGAAAAAGCGATCATTCTTTTCCATAAAAATTGGCTCTATTTGTTGTCTCCTTTTTTTTTATTCAGGACTCTCATTTAAAGAGTTTGGTAGATTTAAAATTTTGTCTCATTTGTCATCAGTTCTGTTTTGCTCTACTTTTATGTAAGGATATTATTTACTACAAAGTAGAGAAGCACAAATTAGATGGTGCCTTGAGATTTACGCTTTTTGCCGGTTGGAGAACTCGAAGGCGAGGCTGTGTGTTTTCCACAAGTTGATTACCAAAAAAAGACAGGAAATAAGGATGGCTGATGCCTTGTTCCTGCTACGTGGGGGAATTTCTCTCACCCTTCCTCTGAGCCTCTATTGAACAAAAGCAAACCCTGTTGACCTCTCAGCTTGAAAAGGCACGAAATACGCCAGATTCTGACGGATCCGCGTGAAAAGAGGACCGAAAATTAGCGACCGAGTCTAGGAACAGGTTCAGACAAACGCGAAGCGAGCCCGATTATGAGGAGTGAAAGGGCATTTCCCCGGAATCTCACGATTTTTTTTTTTTAATAGGGCCCGCTATTGTCGTGCAGAAAGCCCCAGGCTGTTCTAAAAACAGGCAAAAATCAATAGCCCACTTGTTGAGGATAAGTGAATTAGTCTGTGTTGAATGTAACTGAGTACCTGAACACTTGAGTGAACAGGGCTTGTTGGGGAAAAAAGACAATTGGAAGGATTGTCTTTAAGTGTCCAAAGCGGTGCACATCGCTGGTTAATTATGCCCAATGATCGTTTTTGTGCAAGACTAATGTGAAGACTGTTTTTGTTTTTGTCTATGTGCCTATGAATAGAGTTCCCCACTTCTCAGAAAAGCCCAAGCTGTGGCAAATGGGCCACAGAAGGGCAGGGAGAAGTGAACGGGATGATGAAGATCAGATGAGAAGTTCCTTTTATTAATCAGTTAAAATATAAAGTGGTAAAACAGAAAGTACGTTAAATAAAAAGTTAACAAATGATTTTATTGTAAATAATAACTAATAAAATATTTAATGGGCCATAATAAGTATGATTAAAAACCTATAATATAAATAAGAATTCTGAACCTAGTGAGTGTGTAAATGACATCACTCTCCGTGTTGCCTCCTCTCCTCGTTGCCTCCTCTCCTCTTTTGTTCCTGAGTCCAGGTCTGTGAAGTGTTTTGAAAGTCACAAACTTATCCTTGCATGTATTTGTGGCTTTTGAGAATTGTTTCAAATGTTTTTGTTGGTTATAAGCACTGAAATCTAGCGAGGCCTTGCACCTGAAGACAGCCAAAGGGCCTTAGAATGCGAACTTTTGTCCTTGACCCGGAGAAATCTCTAAATAGATACCTTCCCAGGCATTCAGCTCCACGAAAGGAGTGTCTAATCTGGTTTTTCTTCTCTTGACTGTGCACAGAAGGAAGGTAGAGAGGCTCTTGAGAGAGAAATAGGAGCACTGGTGTGTTTGTTTTGGTCAAGAACAGTATTTTTTCCCAATGTCTCTTTGCGTTTTCATAATCTCTGACACTTCTGTGTATTTTTCAGTCCAGGAAACAGGGGCTGGTTTGCCCATGATAGACAATTGGCCTGTGGC
>VMDR010001894.1:66827-94327 GCA_007922815.1 Macrotus californicus | reverse complement strand
GGATCATTCCCGAGCCTGCATTTCACTGCCCGATGTCCCCCGCCCCCCACCTCACCCCTGACTTGTGAATCTGTGATCTCAGTCCTTCTCAGTCCCAGTGTTTATAGGTGTCTCTTGTGAGTTCTTAGAGAGACTGCTGTTCACTCACTCATGGTTTCTATCTCCAGCTTTTCTCATGTGAGGACTTACATATCTCTATGGTCCATAAAGACCTTTGAGGGCACCCCATCAGCTCCACTGACACTGATGCCTGTCACCCCGAGCACATCATGTACATGCCCAGGGTCCGTCTCCTGATGCTCCCAACAGTGTCAGATCCTCAGGAGCTAGAGAGCAGAGAAAACTTTTCTGGAAACCTTCGTTCTCATGAAAGCCCCTATGTTTCCCCTGCAGTCTTGGTCAGTGTGTACCCCGTCCCTAAATTGTGTCACATGCGGCCATCTGGACCATAGAGCTGCTCATGAAAATTGATGAATGTCTAGTAGAGTCATCTGGAAAATCTGTTTTTGGGAAAATTGCTGTCATCCCAATTTCCTGCCCTTTCAAAAGGGGCATTCACCCCCCTTCTCTCCATGCAAAACTGGCATGCAAGTCATTCTGCGGAATTTGACCCATAGCATGGGCTCTGCCCCAGCTCCACAAACCTGAATTCCAGATTGGAGTTGAAACCGCCACTATCATTGCTGGGCAAATATTAGAGCAGGTGACGAAAAACTGCTTAGGAAGACCGGCCAAGCTCTGATTGGAGGACAGTCCCAGCCCCTTGTAAAGATCTTCCCTGAAGAGAGTGCTTTCCAAAATTGGAACTGCAGGATCCCAACCCCTTGTCTAAAAGCCTTGGGACCAGATGTGTTTCAGAAATTTTCAAAATTCTGTGATATTCTGTGAAGGTGATATGCTGCGTACCCTATGCATTACAGAGTTCAGTAACGTACAGCCCAGGGCCTGGCCTGAGGATTCTTTCTGTAATTAAAGTTTTATTGGTACGCAGCTACACCCACTTGCTTACATGTTATCCATGGCTACTTCCAGCTGCTGTGGCAGAGCTGAGTATGCAAGGCAGTGGCTATAAGCCCACAAAGCCTAAAATATTTACTACCTGGCTCTCTACAGAAAGTTTACTAAACCTTGTACGACGTAACACCTCTGGGGGGCAGCACCTTATAATTAAACACATGAATATCATCAAAAGGAGTGGACATTCACACTCAGTAAGATAAATAGCTTAGACAACTCTAGATAGCTTTGGCTACCATGTTAGTGAAAGAACTTTCCATGTTCAGAACTTCTGGGGTTTCACAGGATCCTTTTCCACTTTGACATTGTGAGTAGATGCGCAAAGCAGCAGGACGGTTTGCTTACATGTGTACCCTTTCGTTGTTAGTAAAATCGTGCTTGTCATATATCCAACACATCTTTTGTTTTGGGTCCAGATCTCTGCCTTCAGGTTGGGACCCTGCAGCATCCCCTGTACCCTGGCTGAAGGGGAGGTGGCAGGCCCTCTGGGCCAGCATGTTATCTATCTATCTATCTATCTATCTATCTATCTATCCATCCAACTATCTATCTTGCAGATGTAGTCCCCTATTCAATATGGGCCACCACAATGACAGAAAGTACAGGGATTTTTTTTTTTTTTCTTTTGCATCTTAGTGCAAACCAAAAAAAAACATCATCAGATTGTTCAAGGTCTATCGGTGGATGTGGTAACTGCCCTATTTATGCTGCGTGTCCTGCGTGGCTTGCTTCCTCATCATTCCTGCAGCTGACCCTGTCAGGGTGTCTCTTGACTTCAGGGAAACATGTGGGTCTTTGTGCCAGATGGGACAGAAGTGTATGGCAGATGAAGGACCTCCCCCTCTTAGTTTCGTTCCAGGGACTCCTTGATCCTGAGGCCAGATGAGGCAGCGTTGGGGTCCCGACAATAGGCTCCACCATGAAGTATTTTGTAGATACCCCAGAAATATTGGCATTGTTGTCTTTTAATTGTATTCTTAGCTTTTCCTTTTCTATAGCTCTTTGTGATGCTCAGTTTAATCTGTCAATACCTATTTACTAATCCCTTGTTCTGGGCTGGGTGTTGTACATAGTTCTCCCCTAATCTTGCTTGAAGGTGAGGCTAATGCATTCGTAATTCAGAAATAGGGAACGTGTGCCGAATTTGGGGATTTTCTTGCGTGATTCTAGTTGTAAAATCATTTCTCAAGTTTTAGACTTGTAGTTAAATTTATATATGGGGATTTCAACCGTTTTTGGAAGATGGTAGGCTAAGTTATAATGGTATAGAAACATGGCAGGGACTCCACACTCCTTGTGTACCATGTCTGTTGTTTGACAGGGTATAGCCCCTCTAGAAGGTGTTAATGGGGGATCTCAAGCTCCAGGCCCCACTACAAGCCTCGGTCCTCTGAGTCATGGCTGCATTTTTTCCTCCATGTCGCTGGACCTGATGTATAGTAGGTTCAAAAACATGTGTGAGAGGAAACGTGAAAGGGAGGGAGCAAATGCTGTATTAGGAAATCGGTAGGTTACTCTTCTTCAAAAAACAACGTTAGTTAGCTTCCTCACCCCGCTCTAGAATTCTCTGCCCTCTGTCTTACGGGCCCCAAAGGCCCCCAAGGCCCCCAAAGCTATGGCTGAAAGCTGTTTTCTGCTTTCTCCAGGCTCATGCCCATGCAGATATCTGTACTCTCACACACACATAGCTGTTTTGAAAAAATTATATGAGCAAGTAAAATGTTATTTGATGTTTGTTTTGTTTAAACAAGGGGCACATTTAAGATAGTGAACACCATCTGAGGAGAGACAAAGCCTAGCATGGTGATCTGGGCGGCCTTGCCAGACCTTTCTAACGTGTACACCACCAGATAAATAGTCTGGTCGCTTTGTTCAATTCTCCCAGCTGACTGGTCAATTCAGTTCAAAAAGTGGTCAGACTTGCGGCTTTGCTGATTGGCCCAATTACTGCATGAAATTGATCTGGTTATTGAAGAAACTCAATGCAGTGACTCGGTGTGAACACAGGTGGCGCAAGTGAGCAACTATGTGAAGAGGCCCCATGGATTTTTTGGGGGTTCTGTTCTGCCTGCTCTGAGGTGGCTGGAGAATCCCTAAGATGTGCTCCCAATCCCCAAGCTGGAAGTGAGCCTGCTGCTCCTGCTCCCACTAGCACCACCCCTGTGGGCCCCACCCTATCCTAAGTCCAGGATACCTGTGTGCATGCCCCAACCCCTCGGTGCCATTTCAGCACTGTGCCTCGCATCCGAGGAACGCAGGAAATGTTTGTTTGCACGAAGCTGCCTTGCTACGTTTCAACATTTCCGTCAAAATATTAATTGACCTTTGTAGAGCACCTCTTCCCTTTGCACAGTGCTCATCATTATAACAGACTGTGAGTCAGAAAGTATTTCTTAGCCTTCACTTTATCATCATCATATCAATAACATTAACAGCTAATATTTATTGAGCCCCAGCTGAGCCCGACATAATGTTCAGTACCGCTCATGGATCACCTAATTAAATTTTCCTGACAAGCCTGTGGGGTTGTGACTCTCTACATTCTGCCTATGATGGAAACTTGAAGTGACTGGCCCAAGGCCACAGCGCAGGGCAGGGACTTGAGTCCCAGTGCCCCTGACTCCACAAGCCTTGTCTAAGGCTTCCTCAACAGGGAAATACTGCAGCGGTTCTCAAATTGGACCTTGTATTGGTTTCCCAGGGCAGCCACAACAGAGTACCACAGGCTGGGTGGCTTAGCAGCAGAAAGTATTCTCTGGAGGCTGGAAGTCTGAAATCATGGTGGCAGCAGCGTTGGTTTCCTCAGAAGCCTCTCTCCTTGCCTTATAAATGGCCATCTTCTTCCTGTGTCTTCACACGGTCTTCTCTCTGTGTCTGTTCTAACCTCCTTTCTTATAAGGACACCGGTTGGGTTCGGGCCCACCATTAGGACCTCATTTTGCCTTATTTACCTCTTTCAAAGTTGTGTCTCTGAATACAGTCCCATTCTCAGGTCCTAGAGGTTAGGACTTCAGCATGTGAGTTTTGGAGAGGCACATTTCAGCCCACTGTCAGTGTTTAGTGCAGGAAATATATACAGAATTTCTTTAATCCTAATCATATGTACAAGACCCAAGATAGAACTGAGAGGGGGAGAAGAAAATCTGGAGCCCCTTCCCCATGACATGGATTGGCCCATGATCGAATATTCAGCTGATGAGCTTTGCGCCGGTGCCGCAGGGATGCTCAGTATGGATCTTCCCCCAGTAAGAGGCCCGAGTTAGAGAAACACACAGTCCTCCGTGGTGCTGCAGGTACAGAGGCCTGATCTAGGCTACTGTCATTGGAGGGCAAAGTCTCCTTGCCTTTTGTTGAGGTGTAATATAAGCAGAACAGGGCACACACTTTATGCGTGTACCTTGATAAACTGGCACGCTCACACGCATGAGTGCCCAGCACGCGAGATCACTGCAGTACCCCAGTGGCCCTCTCACGTCCCCTTCTAGCCACAGCTGCTCTGCAATTTCTAACCTCAGTTGTGTGCTTCCATTTGTAAATATAAAAGCAAAGAGAGACAATGGTTATAGTACAAAAACTGTATGCTTTATCTTTCTCTGGATTCCTCTAGACCCAGCTCTGCTTCTAATTAACCCCGGGACACTGAAAAGGATGATGAATCTGATGAATCTCTCACAGCAGCTTCCTCTTTTGTCAAATGCAGGGAGACAATCTCTAGTTAGTAATGAATTTAGAAAATTTAGACACCCAGCTGATCAAGATGGTATACTTATTAGCTAATGGTAAAAATGACAAGGAATATTACGTGTACCTTTCATTCTCTGGAAGAGAAATCAAAGGACTTGGTCTAACCAGGAAATACCAGGCTATTTAAATAAGGTATGTAGGAGGGATGGTTGTTAAGGGGCTAAAGGAGCCAGGCAGAGAGCTTTCCGCTAAGAACCTGTTTATTGCCCGGATTTGGAATCTCTGGGTGGCACCGCCGATCAATCGGGGTGCTCTGTTTTACAAGTTTGCCGCACGCAGCCTTGTGTAGAACTTTCTTTATAACCCCGAAGGAGCCAGGGAGCTCGGGACTTTCAAGGCTCAAGCTTTGTCCCTGGAAGGGAGAGCATCGCTGCATCGATGGCAGAGGTGCCTTTGTCAAATGCCTTCCCTAGACTAGGCATAGACCTCAGGCAGCGTGGGACAGTTTCTTGGTCCCTGTCACCCGTATCCAGGATGCTTGTCTTCTGACAAGTTCGCATTTGTCACATTTTAATATGTATTGGTGTACTTGCTTCTTGATTCCCTTGTACTGCGTAAGAATTGATTTTCGAGAAATATATTCAGATTTTTGGCACACTCTTGAATTGGCTAAATGCATATTTGCATAGAAATAATCTTTAGTGAGCTCTGCTTGCAACTGTGTCAAATTTATAAACATCCCCCTCAGGTTTCTTTTTCTTTTTCTTTTTTTTTCATGTATCGTGTCTGGGTCACCACACACAGCACTTGTTTGGTCTGGGTTTTGTTTTGAGCCATTTCTTTGCCCAGGTTGTGTTTCCATATGTTATAACATTTCACCGTATTTTATTTCTTTACATTGCAATTTCAAAAGAAAATAATCCTGTTCAAAGGTTGTTTAAAGGCTTCTTCTGGTGAAGGTCAGCATGTGGTATAGAGCCTTTTACCTCCTATCTCTCCTCCTGCTCCCCTCTCGGTCCTCAATTTACCTTTGAAAACGCTGGGTAGAGCAGGCAAGGTAGAGTCCAGAAACCAGATGGTTTTCACACACACCTGTGTAAGTGCTGGGGTTCTGAGAAACGTTGAAGTTAATGGCCAGAGTAGGCCTGCCAAGCTCAGTGGGATTCTACTTACCTGGCTTATCATTCTGGTTATTTGAACTTTCCAGTTAATTCATGGCTACGTTTGTTCATGCCGACTCCTGTCCCCTCCTCACCGTCACTCACGTCCTTCTTGTGTGAAAGCTCCTTCACTTTCTCTCCCCGTCTTAGCCTCTCCCCTTCATCTCTCTCAGAGACGGATACCCGCTTCCTTCTTTGGCTTGCTTATGCTTCCCCTCTTTCAGCTTCCATTTCTCCTTCTACGCAGATGTGTCCCTATTTTTCTTGTTATCAGGAGGACTCTGAACTTGGCTCTTAGTTGCCAGCACATAGTATTTGATTATTTATTGTCCTCCTTGAACCTAGTGTGGTTCTGGTCTTTTAGACAACAACTTACAGGTTTGCCTTTGAACCTGCCTTGCCTTTTCTTGATACGTCCATGCTTCTGAGGTCCGTGTTCACTGTTGCACTGGTTGAAGGAAGGGGGGTTTGGGTTGTCCAGTTGTTAGCTGTTTAAGTTTAACTGTACATTTTAAGTATACCTGCATTTTATTACTTAGTAAAATGTAATTCTAGAAATTCTAGAAAAGCCTTGAAAAAAATGATTATTTGGAAAAATATGGGGCTCTATCTTTTTTCTCTCTACCCTCCTTCCCCCCTGCACCTAGATTCTAAAATCACACTCATAAATGAAGCAGTTCTGACCATACTATGATGGCATTTTCTGGAGAAGTGAACCCCTGGGTTTCCTTCCTCTGTCTGGCAGATGGATCCTAAGGTGGGCCCACGCTGGTATGATCCCCTCCCCTTGAATGTGGGCAGAACCTGTGACTTGCTTCTAAGCAATAGAATAGGAAAAAGATGGTAAGATGTCACTTCCTCCATTAGGCTACATTACATGGCAAAGGGAAGTGGTTTTGCAGATCTAATTAAGGTCCCAATTCAGTTGATTTTTCAGTTAATCAGAAGGGAGATCATCCCGGGTGGGTCTGACTTAAGTAAAAACCCTTACAGAGGGACTGACATCAGAGAGACTCTCGAATGGCGGTGTTGATGAAGTAAGCTGGAGAGGGCCATGTGACAGGAGACTGCAGGAGGCTTCTAGGAGCTGAGCGTAGCCCAAAGTGGACAGCAAGAAAATGGAATATTAGTCCCACAACCTCAAGGAAATACACTCTGCCAACAACCTGAAGGAGCTTAAAGGCATTTCCCCAGCGAAGCCTCTGATGAGACCACAGCCCACCTGCGATCTGGATTTCAGCCTGGTGGGACCCTGAAATTGAGAATCCAGCCAAGCAACACCCACACTTCTGACCCACTGAAACTCTAAGATAATAATGGGTGTTGTTTTCAGCTGCTAAGTTTGTGATAATTTGTTACACAGCTATAGAAAATGAACACATTCTGCACCATAGAGATTTCACCTTCCTTTGATATTCTTTGCTCAGCAAGTTCTAAGTTGCTCACTGGGACTCAGAGGACCATCCAGGAAGATGATAACCTATTAGAAACGTATTTTGTAGAAAACTCTATTTCTTTGTGCCTTTCAGCTATGAATTAAGAGGAAAATAACATAGAGTGCTGAGCTTCATATGGGTGTTTAGACACACTCCCACTTAGAGACTCACTCGTGTATCCTAAGATGTCATCAAGAACAGCTCACTTGACCAGGATGTGGCACAGTCTTTCCTCCATGCGTCACCTTGTGACTTACTGGGGAAAAGGAGGAGACTTCAAGGCATAGGTCTTGCCGTCCCATTTACTTTATAGATGAGGAAAGTAGGAATCCACATCATCTCCCAGGTAGAACTCAATATAAGTCCTCTGTCTTGAATCGCATTGACCCCGAGAGGTCGTATGATTTCCATTAGATTACATCCACAGCATCCCAAGGGCAGAAGTGAAATTGGAACTTCACTTTTGAATTTCTGAAACCTTTTTGTATTTATATGTTTAGTTAATCTGGGATTTTGTTTTTGTGGGATTTTTTGGGAGGGGGGCCTGGAACCGCCTTTCCCTTTGAGAATGCCCCTTGTGCCGCAGCCTTATTTTCTGACAGGGAGCTGTTTCTGAAGGCCAGGCCCAACTCGGCTGTGCTGTGTGGTGTTTTCACTGCCTTCCATGCTCGCCCAGCCCTAAATAATTGTCTGCATGTTCCTTTTATCGTCACCTCTGAAACAAGACGAAGAAACCAATGGTTTGCTTTAGAACACATTAACTTCTTTATCACATTAATACTGACTCATATCTCATTTCCCACTTGCAGTAAGAAAACCGTTCACATCTTTCCCTCTCAGGACAATATCTTTAATAGCTTCTGTGTGTTTCCTATTTTTGGCTGTTTCTGTATAAACAGACTAATCTAATAGCATGCTGAACCATCTAACTTGGCAGAAATTCAGAAAATCACTCATTTCTATGGCAAGCCAGGATGCCAGGAAGGGGGGTGGAACCCTCACTTTCATTGCAGAAAGATTTTTCTTAAAGTTGTCTTTCATGAACATAATATGTCTATCACTTGGAATTCTCTAGCACCCTGCCTGGGAATTATTTATTGCAGAAAGGCACAATGGTGAACAAGAAAGTATCATTCCCCATACAATTTCTGGCTTGAATTTGTTTGCCTAAAGGAACAGAGCTGTGTGAACACAGTTTTGAATGCTGGGAAAGGTAGCATTCACCTCTAGGACACTTTCCGTGGAACCTAAAAGTGAGAACATCACGGTCCCTTGCACAGCCTGGCTACTGGCCCAGCCAGCCCCGCGTGCTGCCTGTGTCCCTGGAACAGGAGCCTGTCTTTGGGAGGTGTGACTGCTGACGTCTGAGGACACCCCCACCTTCTTTGATTTGTTGCAGATCCCAAGTGGGCTAAAGACTTGGCTTCTACTTCTGAGCTACTAAGCATTGCTGGAGAATATCACAAATCATGCTGATGGAGCCACTGACAGCTGAGCTCTGTGGGGTCGGCTGCAGTTCGACCCTTAGTCAGGGGTAACCATGATCCCTTCTCTGGGCCCCATGCTTTGTTCATCCCCTGGGGCCTATACCCCTGGCACTTGCATGCCCCCCTCTCAAGGGTAACTGGGACCCTGAATCTCCCTATTCAAAGAATCCCCAATCCACCTCTAGAATGGCATATGCTTCTCTATATTCTGTTCTTTTCCTTTATTTAGTACACATATTTATTTTATTTTTAAATAGACTTTATCTTTTGAATTTTTTTAGATTTACAAAAAAATTGAGGCAATGGTACACAGTTGTCCTGTTATTAACATCTTAACATTATTTGGTCCATTTATTACAATTACAGAACCAATATTAATATATTATTAACTAAAGTCTATAGTTTACACAGATTTCCTTTGTTTTTCCTAATGACCTTTTCGTATTCCAGGATCCCACACTACATTTAGTCACCATGTCCCCTTAGACTTCTCTGGGCCACTGCTGTTTCTCAGACTTCCCTTGTTTCTGATGACCTTGATACTTTTGAGGAGTGCTCATGGTGGGGATTATATATGATGCCCGGTGATGGAGTTTATCTGGTTTGTTCTCATGATTAGACTGGGGTTATGGGTTTCAGAGGAGAAGACACAGAAGTGAAGTCCCCTTCTCATCACATCGTATCAAGGGCAGTGTTATTGATGTGATTGTCACAGTGACGTTGACCTTTTCCACTGGCGTGGGTGGTATTTGTCAGGTTTCTCCACCGTAGTCCCTCTTTTCCCATCTATTGCATCCACTTCTCATTGGAGAGATGTCTCTGTGTGCAGACCACTCCTGAGTGAGGATTTATGCTCTCACTCCTTGTAGGCAGAGTATCTATGTAAACTATTTGGAATTCTTCTGCATGGGGGATTTGTCTCTTCTCCCCACTTATTTATTTTTATCAGTGTGGGCTCATGGACATTTACTTCCTACTATGAGTAATAATCCAACACTGCTTTATTTTATTGCCCAGGTGGTTTGGCTTTCAATTGAGTCCCATGTCCTTCAGACACATGGCCACCGTAGTAAGGTGTATTTTCATTCCCTTCTTTGTTTTGGTTTTGTTCCTCCTTTCTCTTCCCCCATCCCACACACATACCCAAAGGGCAGCATGCTGCCATGATTCCTGGTTTTTCAGTAAAACTGTTACCTCTTTTATGAATAACCACTTTAGAGCAGTTAGGAGTGTGGGTGAATTTTCTCTCTCATTTAACATTTTACTATACATAATTTAGGGGCCCGATGGGCCACTCTCTTTCTTAGAGAATTTGTCACCATTCTTCCCGAGAGGATGAACCTTAGAATCTGCTTGACCACACAGCCAGGTCTCCAAGTCCCAAATAAGGCAGGCTGTCCAAACATGCTCAGCCAGGGGGGAAGACCTGAATCCTAGTGCTGGCTCAGTCCCCATCTTGTGCGTCTCAGTTTGACCTGTGTCCTCTCTGGGCCTTACTTTCTTCGCTTCCATATTGAGGGGGTCGCCCCGGCTGGTCTCCAAGGCTCCTTCAAATTCTGATGTTCAATGATCCTATGAACCTTTGAGTAATCACTCAAGATGCCAAAAAGAAGTCACAAATGAGACTGCATGTATTCTGTTGGAAATTTTGGTAAAACCCATGGAGGAAAGGGGAGAAACAGGAGAAAGAAGCAGAACTGGACTCATTAAAGGCAAGGAGAAACTTGAATGTGGGGTAGGAGCTGGGAAGAGAACAATAGTTAACAAGGATGAGAAAGAAATAACCTTGATGCTAATCCCTTTGGAAAAGTCTGGAACAAATAATTAAATACATAATTTCTAGAAGCTTTAGGAAAGTGTCAGCCATGAAGCAAGAACATGGGTATCATCTCTTTTAACTCTATTTTACTTTCAAAAAGCTTATTGGACAGGTAAAAGGTACAGAGTATATAGTTATTTCAGATATGTTGGGCTCTGACAAACACATGATGTCCAGATCATGGGAGGCAAACAGGATGAAGATGCAAGAAGCTCCAGCTTTTTGAAGGCTCATCAGAGGCTAGCAGATGGTTGTCTTGCAGTGGAATGAATGTCCACACAAAGGGCTTGTGTCCTTTGTTGGAGACGTAAAGCAAAGTTGGGCGCTTTGATCATGGCTGCCGACCAAGGATTACCGCCCTGGGTAGAGGGTGTGACTGGATACACACTAAGGCTCCCCCTCCTGTCTGAGTCTGCGGTGCTCATGTTTCCTGTAGGTTCTTTTTATTTTTTTTTCAGTTCAATGATTCAGAAACCCAGCCCCTATCAGAAGCCCTTCTGTTTGCTTAAAATCCAGGTCCCCAGGCCCTACGTGGACACTCGAATGCACTTGGTCTGTGGGGTGGGGGATGCAGGTGCGGATCTGCATTTCTGTCTCACTCCCCAGGTGGTTCTGTGCACACTTGAAGCCAAGCAGCACCCTTCTAACAGGATTGCCAACTCCTTAAGAATGAGAACCGTATTTTCTTCCTTTTTTGTATGCCTCTCCGTACAAGGATAATTACACAGAATAAGTGCAGAAATGCTTGTTGATGGATTTTTTCCAGCAATTTTTTTTTTTAGCTCTCTTTGTCTGGAACTTTGCGAAATAAACACCATGGTCGCCCCATGCTTTGTGAGTAGCATGCCAGAATGGAATTTCACTCTTTTACATTGGGGGTCAATTTCTTGGTTTCAACTGAACTAGGAAAGGAAGAGGGTAGATCCTTGGAAAAGTATGAATGTTGATGCTGAGGACTCGCCAGGTGCTTCCCTTCCAGCTGGTTCCACGAGGGGTCCAGAGGCCGGCTGTTTTGAACCTCCCATTAGTGATGGCTTCAGACCCCTCCTCACTGTGCATTTATCTTGCAAGGGGCGTATTTAGGGGATGCTTTCATTCTATTTTATCTGCAGAATTACTTTCCACTCGGAGGTCTTTTGTATCAGTATTCCCTTGAACCCATTCCAAAAAGTGGATTTTTAACCCAATAGACCATAACTGCAGTGTTTTATCGTGCATACATATTTCAAGATGTGAATGTAAGTAGATTTAGCAAAGTTAAAATAAAATTAAAACTTTTCAAAGGGCACCATGGCTTGCTTTTCCATGTTGGACTTTTCTCTTTGGGGTTCTTATGCCATTTAAAAGACTCTAAAAACAAGAAGACTTTTTCTTTGTGTCTTTTTTGTTTTTTAATCCTCACCTGAGGATATATTTATTGATTTTAGAGAGAGAGGAAGGGGAGAGAGAGAGAGAAACATTGATGTGAGAGAGGAACATCGATCAGTTGCCTTCCTTATGCTCCCTGACTGGGGATCGAACCCGCAGTCTAGGTTGTGCCTTGAGTGGGGATCCAGCCCACAACCTTTTGGTGTATGGGATGACACTCCAACCAGATGAGCCACCTGTCCAGGGCCTTTTTCCCCCGACAAGGGCAGGGTACAGAAAACACTGATGAGGTTTGGCCTTCCCTCATCTCCTGGCAGCCCCCTTGGTAGCGATGTGATGAATTCTGAACCTGTGAGTTAGCGCCATTTATAGCAGCGTGGTCAGAGAGATTCTGAGCTGCATCTCGTTTACCCTCTGGCCTCTCTTGAAATCTCTTCCTCAGCGGGAAGTTAGAATCATTTCTCTAAAATAGAAATCTGTTCTTGCCACCACCCTATTCTCCATGCCCTGCTTAATCCCTTCACTGGCTCTCCATTTCCCTTGGGATGAAAACCAAAATTCCTGTCAGACCCTGCAAGGCCTCTTCGGATCTGCAACCTCCGCTCACCCCCCTTCTCCTCCCCTTCTTCCCCTCCAGTCCTGTCCCTGGGCCTTTGCACATGCTGCTGACTCTGCCTGGGGTCCTCTTCCCTTCCAGCTTTAGCTGATGAGTTCTTTCTCATCCTTTGATGTTCAACTGAATCATCACTTTCAACAACTTGCAAAGTTCTTTGTCTCTCTCAGCTACCTATATCTTGTTACTGGATATTTTTGAAGGAAGGAAGTGAGGAATAACTTATGCTACTCACTAGAGCACTCAACATAGTACTAGGTGCACAGTAAGTTATCATGTCTGAGTACTAGCAGTTATTACTGAGCTGGTCTGCGACCCGTACCCTTAAGTCCTTTTCTTGGATCCTCCTGCTCCTCCTGCTATAGTTGTTATTTATGTGTTTTGAGGGTATGTGGGAGCAGCCAGACCAGATCAAGAAAGGGAGAGGCAAAGGAGGGAGCTGTTGACAAACCCCTGAAAGACCCTCCCTTCCCTCAATGCTACTGCCTGAATGAATGCCCTCCCCCCCAATTCATGTGTTGAAAGTCTAATTTCTAAAGATAATGGCATTTAATCCATCACCCTGGAGGCCTGAGGAAGGACGCCAGGTCGCCTGGGTCTGGGCCACATTGCCTTAGGTCCTGACTCTGGGGCCTCTGGGATAATGCATCTGGAAAGCAGGATGGGGCTTCTGGTGTGCTGTTGCTGACCAGACAAGAGGGGAGACAGAATTGCTGCAAGTGGGTTGTTATGTACTGAATTGTGTTCCCTCCAAATTCATATGTTGAAAGCCCTAACCCCTGATGTCATAGTCTTTGGAAGCACGGCCTTTGGGAGCTGATTAGGTTTAGATGCCATAATGAGAATGGGACCTTCGTGATGGGACTGGTGTCCTTGTAAGAAAAGGAGGACAGATATCTGTCTCTCTCTCTCTCCCTCTCCCTCCCCTACGCCCCCCGCCTCCCCCACTGCCGCAGGCACTGAAGAAAGTCCATGTGAGGACACGCCTGAAGGCAGCCTTCTTCAGGCCAAGAGACAGCTCTCGTCAAGCACTGAAATCTGTGGATGCACCTTGATCTTGCACGTCTCGGCCTCGGGAACGATGAGAAGCAAACGTCTGTCGTTTGAGGCACCCAGTCCGTGGTGCTTCGTCATAGCAGCCAAGCAAAGACACAGGGTTAGAGCTGTATCCTCTGAAGGGTTAGAGGTCGCACCCCTGGGTTCATATCCTGGGCGGGCCGCTTATTTTCTGGGCCTTGAGCAAGTCACTCGTGGTCTCTGAGCCTCAGTTTCTTCATCTACAGAATGGGGGCCTTAACAGTTCCTTCCTCGGAGGGTTCTGGGGGGATCAGGTGCTGAACATGCCCATGCAGCACGCACGCAGGGCGCAGTTCTGAGCTGGCACCCTCAGCATCACCCATCAACGTCATCATCGCCAACATCAACATCACAATCATCAGTATTGGCTTCATTGCCATCCATCATCAGAAGCCCCAGGTGCCTGTTTGCCCTTGGCCTGGGTACCATGTTGGAATAACTGAGTGTGGCAGGCACGCACAGACCTCAGAAGTTGGCCTTTCCACACAGGCATCAGTGGCAACCCCTTTACGGAAAAAAATGCTTTGGAAACCAGGTCACAGAGGAAAGTGCCTCTTATTGTACAGAGCCGAGAGGTCTGCCACGGAAGTGCAGAGGGAGCCTGGCCTAATTGCATTGATAATACAATCCTGTAACTCATTCTGCCAACACGAAGGTGGACGGACGGTCCCCATCCTGGCTGCCGAACATTGCCCGTGTTTTCCTCGGAGAGACATCGGCACTCCAGATGTGATTAAAATGCCTTGGACAGGCCCTTGCTATTAAGAGTTTGTGGCTCCGGTTTAATAAAAGGTAGTATATTACAATGGAAACATGTTATTATTGATAAGGACTACACATGATATAGGCCAGATTAAAGCTCTGATAATACAAAATGCAAGGGAAAGAAGCTAAGGGTTATTGAAAACCTACTATGCACCGATTGCTCTGCTGGACACTGAGACACAGAATACCACAGGCCTTTGAATAAAGTCTGTCCTGATATATTAATATATTTAATTATCAGACTTTCAACATTAAAGAAGATTACAATAGAAGCATCCAGTTGGTTGGGGAATAGTTACTGCAAATGATAAGCTCTTTTGAATAAAGCGATACTGGCTTAATGAGGTTTTGCTGTGTATCATTTTTCTTGATAGAAAACGGAGTGACTATTCCCTTCCCCCACCGTCCTCACTCCTTGTGCTTACTAGTAATGACCCTCTTTTCTGTCGCTCATGGGAACTTTAAAAAACTTAAGTGAATGGATATTTTAGCCTCAAGTTTCTGGAATTTTAAGAGGATCTGAAAGGTATGTGCTCAATGACCAAGACATGCAAACAAAAATGGACAGCTTGGCTAGGAAAGTAAAAACAGAGAGGAGTATCCCTACCTTCCCTGGGTTGTGGTTTTGTTTTTGGAAGGGGATCAAGAAGCATTCAACCTCCAGTTAATTTGTCTGCTCCTTCTGATAACTTCTTCACAGTGCCGATGTGAGCATGTCATTTAAAGAATCCGTAAGAGCAGCCTGAGGGCCTGTGCGCTGGGGAGAGTTCCTTATCTGGCTGAAGGCTCGTGTGGTTTGGACTCATTCCCCTTGTCTGCCTAGTTCCAGACGGGCACGTGCCCGTTTTAGACAGGCTGATGGTTTCAGCCAGCCAGCACCTGTCCATCCAGAGCCCAGCAAGCAAGCTGGAATAATAAAAAATAAATTGTGCGCATTGAGCGCCCACCCCTCCTTCCACATTTTCTGCTTATGCGCACATACCCCTGTGGTGATAAGTGCTCCTGCCTCCTCATTAAAGATGAGGCTGGAAACAGTCCTAGCCATGGGTCCATGGTCATGTTACCAGTGGCCCACCTGGCATTTGAAATCAGGTCTCTCTGGAACTTTCTCTGGAATCACACTTCCTCTGTCCCTGACCTCACTGTCATAACAAAGAAACAAAGGGACCTTGATAGGTGGTTTTCTGGGTGCCCCTTGGAAAATGGCACAGAATAAGGCACACTATTGGTGCTCAAATCCTTTTGTTTGAAAGGAAGTTCAAGCACTTTGGAGAGGGCTGGTGCCAAAATGGAGTGATGGGTGGGGGACCAGTGGCCTAGCCAATGTTCTCCCAGACCAGGGCCAACTACAGTGTGTGTCGGCCTGCCCCACCCCCAACCCCACCTATAGGAGCTCTCTAGTCTGTATCAGCACTCATGAACTGCCCCTCCCCATGCCTGGTCCTCCCAGGCATCATTAGAGGGCATGGGTAGGGAGTCACTTTCAAGCTGGTCCTCTGCCTCTATGTAGTTTGATTTATGCCCCCGCCCCACCAATGCGGGCTTGAAGAATCCACTCGTCTCCTGGTTGTCCATATCTCCGCCCCAAACCAAGCCAAGCTTTTAGAATAACTGCCAAATACCAAGCTCTACCCTGTACCCTCAGCACTTTGCAAACATTTCACAGGACAATTTTAAAAACAGGAAGGTACTGTTGTTCTTCCCATTTTACAGATAAGCCAACCAAGGCCTGGAGGGGTTAGTGACCTGCCTGCCTGTCCTCAGTAGCCAGGGACAAAGTCAGTATCTGAACCCAAGGGGTGGGCTCAGGAGTCTGTCTTGTGTGTTTCAACCTTCTTGCTCAGTTGCCTAGCTTTGTCACCTCCCCTCTTGGGTCAGCTTTCCTTCCCCTACCCAGCTCTTCCCCTCCTACCAATATTTTTTCCTGTGCAAACAGCCTTGGAAAGACCCAGCCTGCTGGCCTTGGGTTCTGATAAGATCTGGCCTGAACCTGCCTTTCTGAATGGCCCTGTTAATTGCAATTGACTCTCATAGAATGTGGATGGCAGCGCTACTTGACACCAGCTAATGCCTCTGACTTTTCCTCAGTGGCCCAAGCAGCAAACTGGAGTGGATGGGGGAGAGGGGTCAGAGGAGGGGGTGAGAGAGGGGTCAGAGGTGAGATAGAGCACTTTTGATTCCAATAAAATACATTAGAGCATTAGAGCTTCTTCTGTTTGTCAAGGTTCACATGCTCTTTCTTTCTCTCTCTCTCTCTCTGTTGGGAGGGGATGTTGTCATTTCTAGGAATTCACAGTAAAACGAGAAATGATTAGGAGATTTCACCGTTGTAGCTCCTATGAAGACTCAGGACTTTTTTCTTTTTATTATTTTTTCCATTTCCTAGCTTTAGGGCTAAGCATGAAAAAAGATCTTTGAAGCATAAAACCTGAACGATGAGTCTAAAGCAAGAGAATTACGCCCTACAGAGAGCAGGTAGTAGGAGCTCGGTTTTCTGAAGGCCTACTAAGCGTTGGCCCTGCTTTCCTTTTATGACCTCCCAGCAGTCCTATGTGGGAACGTATAAAGCCCACTTTAGAGATGGAAAAACTGAGGCTAAAAGACTGGCTTGCTCTCCAGTGCTCAGCCATCCTCATTCTGTTTCATTGTCCTGGGGAAGAAACCCTGAACCAGGAGCCCGTGCGCTTCAGCTGCTTTGGATTGGAAGACGCACGGGGCACTCTGCACGTGCTCAAGCCTGGTGGGCCTCCTTCCCCAGAGACAGACACTGTGCTCACACTTTCCCATGCATTGTCTCTTGGGGACCTCTGAGTTCAGATTATCCTGTTTCACAGGTGACAAAGCTGAGGTGCACAGAAAAAGGGGGGGAAGTGCCCAAGGTCACAGAGTTGGTTCATTACTGAAGTGGGGATAAACCCAGGGTTGGTTTAAGATGACTGGGCAGAAGGGGTGGGTGGGGGAGAGACCCTCAAACTGCGGGTTGGTCTGCGACTGGCCTGGGTGGGGGGGTCTGATGTCCACTGTGGAGGGACTCTTTAGGGAAGCATTTGGGGATCACAGTTTGTTTCCATTTTAATTTCCACATAGTGTGGGGGCAGGTCACAGCTTGTGACCACCCAGCCAGGAGAGTGACATGGCATCGCTGGCAAACAAAGCCCGGTCACTTCCATTTGGCTGAGAGCTTCAAAAAACAGACAAATGAACAAAGTTAAAAATGATTCCCAGGAGGCAGGTGGAGAGTTTCTGTAAAGTCATAGGCATGAGCTTCACTAACAAATGAATTAACATTGTTTAAGGGATAGTACACCGAAAAGTCCAGATTTTTGACTTCTCTTGCATTATCAGAATACCACCAAAGGCCAGCCATTCTGGGTTAGAATTCCGTCAGGCAGAATTGGCAGGAGGGTGGTGGGGTGGGCAAGGGGAGACTGCCCCGCTAGAGGTGAGGGCTCCCAGGTCCCATATTCCCAATTCATCTGCTTCCATCGTGTCTGATGCCTGCCTGGCCCCTCAGGCCTTTGAGTGCCTGGAGTGCAACGTAGAAGGACTTCAGAGCAGAAAGAACCACCAGCTGCTTACCATCTCTGAGCTGAGCATTAGTTTTCTCAGCTGTTAAGTGGCCCCGCTGAGACCCACCCCACATGGCTGCTATAGGGTGAACAATGCCAGCCGGGGCAAAGTCCTTTAGTAAGCGCTCAGGGAATCATCGTAGCTGCTATTGAATGTGCCACCCCCCCCATCCCTTCCTTCAGGGTAAAAGCATGAAAATCATGAAGCTCAGAGGGGCAGAGGGAGGCAGGCTGCTTTCCTGAACAGGTGCCTTCTCCCAAAACCTTCCTTTTCCTTGGATTTCTGAATGACCCCTGTGGAGAACAAAGCTTTTCCCACCTTTGTTTGTTTTTTCAGGTGTAAGGGTCCCCCAGGAGATTTTCCTAAAGGAAAAGGCAGGGGTGCCCACACCCCAAACCAGAATCGAATGCAAATATGACAATAGGACCCGTCCCAGGTAGAAAAAAAGCTCCCTTTTAATTAAAAGCCTGGAAGGACAGACCCTTTAATTGCTGCACTTGTAGTGTCAGGGCTATCAATATTGGTGCTTCTTTCATTAATAAACTGGCAAGTCAGAGAGCTGCAGGAGTGGGAACCCCTCCCCCACCCCCTCTCGCACCCCAAGCTCTACTTAATCAAAGGCAGCCTCGATCAAACAGGAAAAGAACATGTAAATCAGCTGCATTAATTCTGCCAGCCCTAAATAGGTAGAAGGAAGGGAAAATGAAAGGGAGCCTTCATCCGTTTCCCTTGCAGATGCCCCTGCTCTCTGCGAACCCAAGCAAGAGGTAGTTAAACGGCCCCGCAGATTGTGAGTGACTCGGGGAATGCCTGGGTTTATGTATGGATTAGCACAGTGATAGACCCTGAGTAGCAAAGACGAAGACTAATTACCTGACAGAGCTCCCCTCCACTCGCCTGGGTCATTGAAATTAATTTCTGCTTTCAGGCTTGGCAGAAAGCAGCTGCAGAATTTCAGTTCAATACTCAAATTAACGGGGAGCCGAAATTATTTCTCTGCACAGGCAGCATTAGAGGGGTGGGTTACCAAACAGGTCTTGATCGCAGACACCAAAGAAAGGGTTGGTTATTCCTCCCTTTTCATCAAGAGCCCTAGGTCCTTGCAAAGTGCACAGGAAGGTGGCGGTGGGGTGGGGGTGGGGGTGGAGGGGAGAGACAACAATCAATTTGTCGGAGAGTTAACACTCCAGTGCTGTATTAAATTGGGTGTGATGTACCTGTGTGGGAGACCTCCTGTCCCCCAAATAATTTACAATTTCCCTCCATTTAACAAAAACAATAAATTAAGTATATGGCCCTTTCCTATATAACCAAATCAAAATTCCTAATCAAGGGCTATTTGTAAATATCTATTCTATAGTGTCCCATGTTGTCAGGTTAAAGTGATGGGTGGAAAGGGGAGAGAAGAGAAGGGGAAGAAGTCATAGGTCGGATCTGAACCCAGGGCTTTGGTCTCTGAGTTCATCTTTCTGTGGCTTCATGTTGCCTTTCTCTTTTTTGCTCAAAGTCCCTCTCGCTGTTTTTTCATCTCCGGCTACCCCACTTCCATGTCATTCTCGGTGGGATCCATCAACTCTGTTGAACACCATCTGCGTGCTCCAGGTGAAGTTCAGTGCTGCCCTGTCCCCCAGCTCTCACCTTACTCGTCTCTGTGACTTTTCTGCCACCAGGACCCACTCGATGAGCGAGACTCATGGGCAAGCCAAGTCCTCGTATTCTTGCCATGGGCTCTGTTAGCTAAGGCCGCTGTGGATCCATGGCCAGTTCTCACTCTGACCTCTGTTTCCTTTCCTCCTTCTGAGACTGGTTCCACACTGGGGTGCATCAGTGGGGAATCCTGGGGGTGTGAGGCCCATTCATCGCAGATGCAGGGAAAACATCTCTTTCCTAACTCTGCCCAGCCCTTTGGGGTCAGCGCATAGTTTAGTAGCCAACCAAAATCTGGAACCCTGCTGTCTGTATGTCTGTATGCCAAGTATGCCCCTCCTGCTAGGTGCAGAACTGTGGGATTATTGCTATAATAGTAATTTATCACTAGTACCTACTATTCCTATTATTCATAGCCATATCTGGCGTTTTTCATGCCTAAGAACTCAAAAGAAAACATGTATTAGAATAGGAATAGTTGCCATATATCAAATACTTACCATGTGCCAAGCATGCTCATATTTATCTAAAAAAATAAAATAAAATGAACCTTGGCGAGGTTTTCTAAACTGTGAAACTGAGGATCTGACCAGCACAAACACCCCTCAGCTAGTGCAGGGGCAGTGCAGGGACTCGAGCCCTAGTCTCTGTACCTCTAAGCCCTTAGAGTACCTGTGTGCCTGTTTTGCGCTCCATCCACTCACCCAGTAGCAGCGGTTAGGCCCCTTCTAACATGTCCATCCTTAAACCTGTGACCTCGAGGCGGATGACTTCCACATCTCATTACCACTCCCCTGAGCCCTGAGCCCCCAGTGGGATAGGGAGGTTAATCAGCCACGCACTGAATCTGCTTATAAGGCTGTTTCATGTACAATTTTTATATCTTGGCTCCTAATAATGGTCCCATTATAAATGATTGTCTCACTATGATATACTGGTTCCTTGCCTTCTAGGAACTGATTTAAAAGGAAGCCCTGGACTTCTTGTGCCCATAGAGTTTTTCATATTGGTTTTTGCTTGCTCAGCAGCTAATGTGGTAGGGGGGACCAGCCCCCCCACCCCGCCTCAAAAAATTATTTTCTCCCAGCATGAGGAAGTTGTCATAATTAGTAACCTCCAGCTTTCTTGATATCTTGATACTACTTATGAAAAAAATCACTCCTTCCTCCCACCCCCATAGCCCCCTCCTCCCTGACCCCTCGCTACCCTGCCTCTGATCTGACAGGTAGTGCCAGTGGACAGTTGCTCACCCCTGGGTCTGTCACCTTTCTCTTCTGTGCAAGCAGAACATTTTAATTATTTCTAGGGTGACTTGAGGGAACAGGTCATAAGGAGTATATAGCATCAGGGATTGTATTTGCAAACCCAAAACCTTGGGCATATGTATCCAACAAATATTTATTTAGTGCCTATTATGGGTCTGGTATATGAATGCATGGCTAGGTACAGCAGGACTGAACGTGTGAGAATAAGGCACATCCAGGAAGTCTGGAATGCATGTTATGAATCTAAATAAGCATATATTAGAATTACTAAGGAAAATTGTACTTGCTGGAATTCTTTGTGCTAGTCATTATTAACATATGGAAGAGCTTCAGTTTTAGTCCTCAATGAGTTTAAAATCAAGGAAATCATTAAAGAACGCTTTGTTTCTTCCAAAGTCGAGTTCATTAAATATTTAAAGTGCTTTAAATTCTTCTCTGAAAATCAAGGCTAGGCAATGTACATTCCAGCCACAATGATCTTGCTGTTCTCAGGGCGCGTCAGCCACTTTCCTGCCCCAGGGTTTTCCGTGTTCTGTCTCCTCTCCTGCCACTATCTTCCCCCCTCGCTTGGTGTGGCTGTCTTCTCTTCATCCCTTAGCACTCAGTGTGAATGCTCCTCAAAGAGGCCACTTCTGACAGTCTGCATTAGTTTCCTGCTGCGGCTGTAACAAACGACCACAAATGTGGTGGCTTAAATAATATCAATGTATTCTCTTACCATCCTGGACGTTAAAAGTCCAAAATGGGTCTCACTGGGCTGACATCAGGTGTTGGCAGGAATCAGTTTCTTCCAGAGGCTCTGAGGGAGACTCTGTGGCAGTTTCTAGGGGCTACTTCTATTCCTTGGTCCACGCCCTCTTCTCGTCTCTCATCTTCACAACTGGCCTTGTTACCTCCATAAATCTCTGACTCTACTCCTCCTGTCTGGCTTTTCCATCTTTTTAGGATCTTTATGATTCTATTGGGCCCACCTGGTAATCCAGCATATTCTCCCCAACTCAAGAACCTTAACTTATTTACATCTGCCAAGTCCCCTTTGCCATGTAAAGTAACATATTCACAGGTTCCCGGGGTCTGAACATGGTCATCTTCTAACACCGTTATTCTCTCTGCCTGCCACACTGCCCCTCCATTCTCTACCCGAGCCTTTAGTTCCTCAGCCTTGTAACACTACAATAACTTATATATTTAAAATTTTATTATATCTGGGCATATAATTGGTTTAGGCTCCACTGGACCTGAGTGTTCAGAAGATGTTATCATGAATCTCTCTGCCCCTTTTTGGCCTAGCTTTGCCCTGTGTTGACCGGGACACTTTCTTTCCTGGTAATGGCAAAGTCGGCTGTACCTTTAGGATGGAAAGGCCCAGTGTCAAAACCTGGAGTTGACCAGTTGACGTTCATTGGTCTCCCATCCAAGTACTAACCAGGCCCGACCCTGCTTAGCTTCCGAGATCAGACGAGATCGGGCGCATTTAGGGTGATATGGCCGTAGATGACCTTCATTGTTCTAGCTGGGGTGCATCCTTGAATCAGCATGCAGAAATGATCAGACATGTGTAAGCCATGTGCCACCATGAATGGGCGTTGGGAGGGAGCTGTTTCCCCAAGGAATCAGGGTGTTTTATTGTAAAAGCAAATGAATGCTGGCCAGGCACACGGAAAGGATGTGGCATAACCACCCTTTAAAGTGTTGCTTAAACTCTTCTCTCACGTTGAAGAGTAGCTGTTTATTCCAATTTCTTCTGTCTTTCTACACATTTCTATCACTATACAAACAAGCACTGGATTGTATGATAACAGTCCCTTTTCAATCTACTGTACAAGGAAATCTTTCGCAAAGCATCTTTGGGTCTGTTCGGAAGAGAGGGGACGCCAGCCTGCTTTGTGCCAGGCACTGTCCCAGGCCCAGTCTCCATTCCGTCACGCGTCCACTTCCAGCACCCTGTGAGGGCAGGCATACCCCCCCTGTTTTACCAAATAGTAGCTGCTGCTTCACTAGTGCACACAAGGGCCAGCGACACAGGACAGCCCTCAGACCATCACTTCCTGTCATCCTCAGAAGTCCTCAGCGTGACTCAGGATGTCCTGCCCCATTAGCAGCAGATGCAGGGTTTAAACCCTTGTCCCCAAACAGAAGCTTCTGAAAAAGAAGCTTTTAAAACAGACCCAAAAATGTGTTGGCTACTGCTGGTGACATCGCACTGAATATTTCTGCCTTTTTAGGATACCAGGCCTTTTTCCCTCCAACTCTAAAAAGCGAGAGGTTTTCCTTGCTGTTTTTCTACGAAGCAACATTAGTAATCACTTTGGAAGAAATTTTCTACGAACGGTGAGCTTTTCTTTTTCATTTGCTTTAGCTTCGTCTTTTCCATTATTCATCGGGCTTTTTGAACCCTCCTATCTGTACGCCGTATTTATTCTTACTCACCCAGAAGAGGTGCGTGGAGAAGATGAAGCCAGAGAGAAAGTCAGACAGGAATTATGTTGCAAGATCACTGATAAATTATCACCTCCCAGAAGTTGTATGAAAAATGGCCATTTCTTTAGGACGTCAAAGCACCTTTTTCCTCTCTAATTCATGTATATCCCTGCACAAAGGCCTATGGAACAGGGAATCAGATTCTAGACTGTGTGGGACCTTCTGGGAACACCATGCCCTTGCCCTAAGGCAGCACTGATGGGTGGTGCCTCTTTACCTGCAGCCAGCCTGTTCCTCTGCACGCACTGCATTGGCAAAGTGTCTCCTTCACAGCTGCTTCTGTGGACGGCTCTGGGGTAAACAGTCCCTGGTCGTTAGATGATCTTGCTAATGAGAGAATGAGTGTACAAACAGACAATGCTTGGAGCACATTTGCCTGCAACCTCTGCAGCAGCCAGCCCGGGAAGCCAGACCACTGCCTCTGCAGTACTCAGCCAGGAATGTCCAGAACATGGTCACCAACAGCCAGCGCCCCTCATTTCTGTACCCACTTCCAACTCAGGACGAGCCAGAGAAATTGATCACACACGATGCCCTGCTTCTCGTTAACCCAATCCCAGCTTCCCTGCGCCAACAACCTCTAATAGGAGCACACGGGAAGTCTACCCTTTTTGCACTATAAAACTTTCCCTCTCCCCTGCCCACTTTCGAGTGTCTGACCAACACACCTGATGGTGGCTGACTCCCCTGCTGTAACAGTCTTTGGATGAATGGCCTCCGTTTGTTCTCATTTGGGTGGCCTTGGTTTCTTGTGACATCAGCTTTGTGCTAAGTTCCTTTTTCACACAACTCTTCCCGCGTAGTCGATGGGTACCATGACTCATCTTCCCCACCTCTTAGTTTTCTCCTCTCTCATCTGTCCTTCTCTTACGGCTCTGCCCACTTTTGACCTTGACTAAAGTCATTTGTTACTGTCGTTGCATCGTTATTTTGTGTGTTGGATGTCTGTGATGGGCACAGTGTGTTCACTCATCATCTTGTCTAACTGTTAAGGAAATCGCACAAATACGCTCTGAGCCCCCATTTCACAGGTCTGATTAATGGAAGTCCGAAGAAGGGAGTGGTCTTGGCTCTCCAGGGTGATAAGCCACAGTGTCGAGGGACGATCCACACTCTGTGGTTGAATCTAAGGCCCTGGTGCCATTTTGATCTACCTCTCGTCTAACTCCAGTTCCCGGAAGGGCAGGTTCTGCTGTAATTTACCTGTGCATCCCTCTCAGCAGCTAGAGGCCAGGAGGACTGACTTACAAGTCTGAGGAAGAAGGGAAGATAGATGACAAAGAAGGAAGAGACAGGAGGAATGAATCCACATTAAGAAGAGAAAAAGTATTTGGCTAGGTCCCGTTAGAAGGATCTTATTTTGCCCTGGCTGGTGTGGCGTTGTGGATTGAATGCCGGCCTGTGAATTTGAAGGTCACCAGTTTGACTTGAGTCAGGGCACATGAGTGAGAGAGGCAACCAATTGGTGTTTCTCTCCCTCTCTTTCTCCCTCCCTTTCCCTCTCTTTAAAAATAAATAAAATCTAAAAAAAAGATTAAATGGGTCTTGTTTTTCCTTTTAATAGATTATTAAATACAGTGACCATATTGTTTCTCTGATTTCTTTGAGACATACTTGGAAGATGAAAGGGTTTATGTTTTTACTGAGCACTCCTTTTGACTTTTACAAGAGCACACTCCTATCTGTAGATATACGTGTAATTTCTTCCTTAAACTCCACCCACATCGCAGATGAGCACAGGCCCAGTTTTGTCACCTGTGTGAAACTGGGTCCTGATACCCTGCTTCCCACTGTTGTCCGCCACGGTGGCAGCCTGTTCGTGAGGCATTTAGTATTCTCCCGATGACTTAGCCAGAATCTAAAGCCTTGGTGGTATGAACCCAGGACAGCCACGTTCAAATACATTTTTCATGTATAGGTAGTTCACTCTAGTCTTTGAAATTGTGCAATTAGCATATGTTGTCATAGTGATGTATTTATTATAATGGAGGTGTTCTCGGGAAACCGGATTTAATAGTTTTAAATCAGAGGCCAACGTGGACCTTTAGGAATTCCATGCGCAGTAAATTTTATGCCTGGTGAAAGGTTACGGAATGGGTTTCCCTGCCACATCCCCCTGTCCCACAAATCTCAACTGGCCAACAAAAGTTCCACTGTGAATTTTTGGGACCTGGCCACCTGGTGCAGAAAGAAAGTTGCAGAGTTTATACCATCATGTACGCGGCACAGCTTGTAATGAAAAAGGAGTGGGGAAAAGTGGGCCGGCTGTCAGGGGTCTATCCTAACCCCTTATAAAAACGCACAACTCCCTAATGGAGAATTTCACAGACGGGAACTGAAGGGAATTTGGCTTTTCTGGCATTCAGTTAATAGCCCCTTGACTGCTAAAGCCATTGCCCATCTGTTTAGCTATCATACTCACATGGGAGTTGGACCCTGCTCCCAACCCAGGGCCTGGGTATCCAGCATCTCTCAGTTTACATGATCAGGATCCCATGAAGGCTCTTACGTGACAAGCACCAAGGTAGCACTGTGGTGTGCCATCTGTACTTAAACTGCTCCGTTTTGAATGTGTGCTCCCCAGCATGCTTAAACAGGAAAGGTGAATGAGAGAGGGGCGGGGGGGCAGGCCAAGGCATTGGATGGCTGTGGTTCCTTTGTGTTTGTAGAAAAGATATAAAGATTGAATTAGACTCTTAAACTAGCTATGGGTTTCAGGTTGACTCTAAGCAGCTCTTCAGTGTCTTACTCAGGCAGGAGAACAGCCCCCTGTAGGCAGGAGACAACTCACTTCCCCAGACCATGAGAACATGTCCCCTACCTCCCCCTCTGCCCCCACTGCAGGTGCTAAGCATCAGTGCTTGGCTGAAGAATGCATCTGCAGCTTCCCTAAACCCTGAAGGAGAACCTCTTCAGTATCAAAGAGAAAATGCTTTGGAATCAGGTACAACTAAGTATGAATCTGGGTTCTGCCAAACCAATTGGCGGGACTCATAATGAGCCTCACCCTTTCTGAGCCTTACTTTTTTCATCTCTAGGATGGGGGGAGTATCGTTAGCTACTACCCTAAGGAGTTAGACGTAGCATAGGTAAAATGGCTGGCAGAGTGCCAGGCACGGAGATGGTCACTGTTAGCCATTGATTTATTAGTATGATTATTTTCTGCCAAGATCAGGTATAAGATGAATGTAATACTGGCTTTCCTGGGACTGTTTTAAAGGAAGTTATCTATAAGCCTTCATGGTAAGCCAGGTGTCTAGAAGACAGCTTGAGAGCAAGGTTCTGGGTTACTTAAAAGCCTGTTGGGGAGTTGTGTCCCATGCATGCCAGATGCAGTCGCGGACACTACAGAGGGCTGTGGAGAAACCCTAATAAATCACGCAGACCCGTCAGCAGCTCGCTGTCCTCCTGAGTGCTCTGGGCACAGTCATTCTCAACCCGTTTGGGATTTCCCTGTGTGTTACCTACTCAGCTGCTGATGTCATCAACTCCCAGCCAAGAGCCCCCCACCCTCCAGGACTCGAGGTTTAGCTTGCTCAAGAATTGGGTGCTGGGGAAAAGATGCAGATTGTGATTCCTCTGTGTTAAAAATAGAGCTGGTGGATAATCAGATAGTTTTTATAGGTGTATATGTTTTTATTAGATTGTGGATTTCTTAATGACTTAAGTAAATTATTTGACTGGACTCAAGATCAATTCTGATTTGACGTGGTTTCCCTATCAACAGTTACTCCTTACTTTGAAAAACCAACTTCTGTATTTTGCACTTGGTAATAAGTAATATGCATGGCAGGAAAAGGAGAAGGAGGAGGAAAACAGTGAGGAACCTAGACAGAAGAAAATTGAAATGTGTGCTATTTATTCCGCTCCCCCACACCCCAATGTGATCCCTCTCTATATTTTGTTGTTTGTTTCTTCTTTTCTTTCTTCTGAGTGATGGCATTTTAAAAAATAAACTAGGTTCATAATCTATGTATTTATATTCTTTTTTTATAATAAGAATTTCTCAAGTCATTAAACATTGCTTGGAAAAATACTTTAATGACTTCATAAGTTGAGCCATGTGAATGGTCTTTTATTTAACCATTTTTCTATTGTTGGATACTTAGGA